>JAATWR010000154.1:0-125000 GCA_018703725.1 Brassica juncea
TCCGCCTCCGAGCGGGCAAGTCAACAACCGGCTCGACATCGTACGGAACATCGAGAGGCTGGGGAGTGGCTCGGGATCGATGGAGCTCCACCGCACTTCGAATCCGTTCTACAGAAAAGGTATTCCAGAAAAACGGCCTTTCCCGAAGAAGATCTCGTTTGGCGAAAAGATCGGCAGGGATTCGCGGAAGGATCCTGTTCACTGCGTGATAAACGAAAATTTTTATCTTCGCACACTTTCGAAGTATAAAAACAAAAAACAAAACTAGTCGTGTTACCGCGATTGAAATTCCACTCCTGGGGAATAGGTGGAGGCAGCTTTCCTCGACAGACTCCCCATCTATTCGGACAAAGAAGAAGCGGTCGAACCACGATTTGGGGTTCGAAGTAGTCCCCTGAATTATGGCCATGTCCTTCTTTGTCACCATGGAGTACGAACCATCGACCCCCGTTGGCCTGGTACACCAGAGTCCCTCAAATTCGCCAGGGTTAAGGTCCATCCCTATCTCGTAACTCGAGATTAGCACGCCAAGCCAACTCTCCAAGGACGAAACGTTTGGCTGACTGATCGAGAGCTCGAAACGATAAAGCGCGCGGACGATGGCACCAGGGATCGGGAACCACATACAGAAATACGCTAGGAAGGCTTCATAACAAGTAAAGAAACCCTGTGGAGGATTCCTTGCGCTTTCGTCGCTGGTCGGGATCCGATACGTAACCCCACTCGGAACTTGGTAAAAATTCCGGAGAATCGTAAGATATTCAGGAGAGACCATACTTGGCGTGAAGGGCGCACCCGGCGGCCTCAGTGGTCTCCTGGGAATGGGAATATCCTGCAGAGGCGGAAGCGAGCCACAGAGAGCTCTGTAGTACGCCTCCCTCGCATCTTCCTCAACTACGAATTCGTGTTTTGGGGTGACCACATCATTAGCAGGAGAGTCGTCCATGGATGAATGAGAGGGATAATGCCTTTTAGAAGATCTTGATTTTGAAGACATTTTTCTTGAGAAAAGAGAGAATTCTTGGAGGTAAAGTTCTTGTGATGAAGTAAGAATGATAAAAAATTCTTACTCCATCTTTATAAAGAATAAAAGTTACTATTCACTCCAACTTTCGGAAAACGATTACGTCCCCACACCTTCCTATCAAGCTATACCGCGAGCTAGGACCTGTTACCAAAAACACCACGGTTCCTAGCTAGCTGGGGGACTAACTGTTGGGGTCAATATCGGTCAAGGACGGAATCGATGCCCGAAAGTCCTCGGAAAAATCAAGTGATGGTTAAAACCTCGAAAAACAGAGAAAACATGTGACCGAAACAGGTTACTGGACCAACGCGGGAAGGCACGATCGCACCATAGCTCCGGGCGCCGGCGGGAGCGCCCACGACACGGCCCCAAGCGCCGGCGGGAGCGCCCACGTCGCGGTCCCGGGCGCCGGCGGGAGCGCCCACGTCACGGCCCCGGACGCCGGCGGGAGCACCCAAGTCACGGCCCCTGGCACCGGCGGGAGTGCCCACGTCGCGGTCCCAGGCACCGGCGGGAGCGCCCACGTCGCGGTCCCTGGCGCCGGTGAGCGGGTTGCTCGACGAGTGCGGCCATTTCCTCGTACAACCATCCCGACTACTAGTCCAATACCGTATTTTGCATCCTTGCTCGAAGCCTCACAGTTCAAATCCTTGAAATCGTGAAGTCTAAAAACCCCCCATTTCGTTTCGATCGGAATGATCGGGAAAGTTTGGAAAACCACGAGAGGTTCGGTTGACGGATAGATTTTGATTCATTGTATAAAACGATTACGGTTATTCTAAAACACCAGTCATCTCAACTATACGAGGAATTGGGGTTCCTTCGGGAAGACTGATACCATGACGGAATATTTTCTCGTAAAATCGTAAAAACGTCGAAGGTCTAAAGAACAGCCCAAAAAGGCCCGAACGCGACCGAGTGGCCCGCTTACGATTTTCTTAAAAAAGATCGAGGCGAGATAAATATGACGGTTTATGTTTATCTTTACATAAAAAGATAAATGTCAACTTTCCCGAAGATAAACATTAAGTTTCCCGATAAACATTAAGATAGACGAAAATGGAAAAAGCCGGATTCGCTATAGATTCGGCCCAAAGGAAGGACGAACCGACCCAGAAGGAGTATATAAGGAGAGCTTGGGGCGAGGAGCAAAGGGGGAACATTTTTCGCAGCAACTTAGCACTTAGAGCAACTTAGGCCTTTTTTCCATTTTTACTAGCGAGCTACGACCCAACTAGGTTAGAATTAGGCGGCCAGACTAGCGAACTTATCGACAACACTTGTAGCCGATCTCTTACCTGTTGTTCACGCTTAAGCGCGAATTCGGAAATAAGATCTTTTGCTCTACTTTTTTTCTTACGAATTTAATATTCCGATTTACTATTTCTCCGTTATACTGATCGTGTTGTGCTTGGCCCAACAGATATCCGGGACCTTCAGGGAAAGTTAGGTTTACTTGACTTTCCTCCGATTTAACAAAACTCGACGGTGTGAATTTCGGTTCCCACAATCCTATTGGAGGAGAGTCCATCTTCAGCCCAGGAAGAAGTCGAGAAACTGACCCAACAATTGTCTGAGGAGGTGAACAAACGTGTTGCTAACGAGATGGAGTTTCGTGATCTTAAGGCTAAGAACAAGGCGATCGAGGGTTTAGTAGAGAATTCTTCGGCGGAGGCGCTGAGGTTAAGCCGGGAGAAGCAGGAGCTGGAGGAGGCATTCGCTAAACTTAAACGGGAGATAGGGTCCTCAGAGGATAGGATGACGATCGCCGTAAACGGAGTGAGGATTACCTCTCGACGGGAGGTAATGAGGGAGTGGCTCAATGGACAAGCTCATAAGTGGAATCTGGCCAGGGAGTTTGACCATTTCAAAACCGTAGTCCTGGCCGAGGCGAGACTCAAAGGGGTTGACCCCCCATCTTTCGAAGGTGAGCCGGTTATCCCTCCATCCTCGGATATGGACGTTGACCCTTCTGCTTGAGAATTCTACAATGTTTGTTGGAATAATCGCCCTTTGTGGTACTTTGTTTTCATTCAGGCTTTTCTTCTCTGTTGTTTTGTGTACTCGACCCTTCATGGAATAAAAGTGTTTGTTTACGTCGTTCTTGAGGCCTGTAACCTGAAAGTAATAAACTGTGCGGCGTGAAATTTTGGTCTAAAACCTGGAGATCCAATTTAGATCCGAAGATTTTAGTTTGAGTTTGAAGGTTGGAACTAAGAACCCGAAGGTTTTTAATTTAAATCCGGAGATTTTTTGCTTAAACCCTAAGGTTTGAACTTTAGAACCCGAAGGTTTTTAATTTAAATCCGGAGATTTTCTGCTTAAACCCTAAGGTTTGAACTTTAGAACCCAAAGGTTTTAAATCCGGAGATTTTTATTTAAACCCTAAGGTTTGAATTTTAGAACCTGAAGGTTTTAAATCCGGAGATTTTTATTTAAACCCTAAGGTTTGAACTATAGAACCCGAAGGTTTTAAATCCGGGGATTTTTATTTAAACCCAGAGGTTGTTTTCATCGAGACCGTATTCTGCCCCCCTTAGGTAGGCTGCTATTGATCTCGGGTCAAGGATTCGCGTTTTTCCACTCGGAAGTAGGCCACTATCGAGATCCCATCATGCTGCACTCTGTTTTCTGCAAAAACCCACTCTCAGTCTTTAATTTGGTGCTGGTGTGGGTCTACTCGTAGTAGTAACCCAAGTGCCAGACTTACTACTTTCCACGTCTGGAGAAGTAGTGAATATGAAGTGCTCCAGGGGTTTTTTGCACCGTTTTCTCCCTGCATCTGTTCCAGGCTGATGACAGTACTCTGCAATTATAAGTCATGCCCCCTGCATTGTATGTAGCACATAGCGTTTTTAATGCAGGGTTTTGTGCACTAGTACCTGTGGTTCCTACATAATTTTTAGCTCGAAGCCTCTACGCATGGACTGAGGTGTTTTTGACAGCGTACTAGGGTTGTACAGACCCGTTCCTGTATGTCATACACCCAATGTTTTTCTGAATCGTGTCACGGAGATATAGGGTTTTCCAGGATCGAGGGATCCCTTGGGACCAGATCCAGCTAGTTTGCCCCTTTAAGTACAGTGGAGTTCCTTCGACTCCTTTAGTCAAAACTAAATGAATTATATAAACTTTAGTCCGGAGACGTTTTTATCAGCATACATAGGAGTAGGAAACCATTGTACTTAAACAAATGTAGATAGTAATATAACTATAGAAAGCCTGATCTGGAGATCGTTTCAAGAGTGATAGATTTTAAGATGCAAGGCGTTCCATCAGTTACGTTGGACCTTGTCCTTACTGCCTTGCAGTTTATAGGCACCTGCCCCCTGCACCTCGATTACCTTATAGGGAGCTTTCTCTCCGGGGGAGATTGTTGGATTTGCGACCAGGGTCCCAGGGCCTTGTAAGTTCATCTCTTTCCCCAAGGCCGGAAGCATGGAGGGAGAGAATTCAGCGACAAAGTCGGCCAGGACCTGCGACTTGATAGCAGCAGCGGGCCGGAAAATGACATCGTATTCCCCTATTTCTACGGCCCACTTGGCGAGTCATCCCGGCACCTCTGGCTTATGGAGAACTGCTTTTATGGGAAATGAGGTCACCACAATGACTTGATGAGCCTGGAAATAAGGGCGCAGCTTCCGGGCTGCCGTGACTAGCGCTAATGCTAACTTCTCGAGGTGGCTGTAGTGAGTCCCCGCATCTAACAGTGATTTGCTTATGTAATAGATAGAGTACTGCTTTCTACCTTCTTCCCTTACAAGGACTCCGCTTACTGCATGTTCCGATACCGCCAGGTATAATAGCAGAGTTTCTCCATCCAGGGGTTTTGATAGAAGAGGTGGCGTGGTGAGATAAGCCTTTAGGTCATTCAGTGCCAACTCGCACTTGCTGCTCCATTGGAAGTCTTTGGGATTCTTCAGGGCCTCGGCGAAGGCATGAGATTTATGAGATAACCTGGAGATGAATCTACTTAATGCGGCCATCCTGCCCGTCAATCTTTGAACCTCCTTTACGTTGTGGGGAGAAGGTTTACTTGGATGGCTCTTATCTGCTCTGGGTTAGCCTCTATGCTCCGATGGGTAACTATGTACCCGAGGAACTTTCCAGAGCTGACTCCGAAAGAACACTTCGTGGGGTTGAGCTTCATGTGTTACTTCCTTAACGTGGTAAAGGCCTGCTGCAGGTGAGAGATATGGTCCTCTGCCTCGAGGGACTTGACCAACATGTCGTCAATATAGACCTCCATGGTTTGTCCTATCTGATCTGCGAACATCATGTTTACCAGCCTCTGATAGGTAGACCCGGCATTTTTTAATCCGAAAGGCATGACCTTATAGCAGTAGATGCCCCTGGATGTCATGAAGGAGGTCTTCTCCTGGTCCTCCGGATGCGTAAGGATCTAGTTGTAACCCGAGAACGCATCCACGAAGCTCATGAGTTGATGACCTTCGGTGGCATCGACTAGCTTGTCTATGTGAGGAAGGGGGAAGGGATCCTTCGGACATGACTTGTTGAGATCTGTAAAATCAATACAGACTCTCCACTTCCCATTCTTCTTCTTCACTACGACCACGTTAGCCAGCCACTCTGGATACTGAACTTCTCGTATGAACCCGGCGTCGAGCAGGTTACATACTTCCTTGTTGATGATTTCGTCCCTTTCTGGGGCGAATTTCCTTCTTTTCTGTCGAACGGGCGGATACTGGGGATCCACTTGTAACTTGTGCATGATGACCTCAGGGTCGATTCCTGGCATATCCTCGTGAGACCAGGCGAAGCAATCGGAATTAGACCTTAGGAAATCTAATAGTCGTCGCCTCAATCCCTCGGGGAGCTTGGATCCTATTTGTAGATTTCGCGTAGTGTCCCCTTCCACCAAAGGCACTTCATCCATATCTTCTACTTCCGGCTCTTCTGCATGCAGAGCTGGAAGCTTTTGCTGTAATTGCTATAAGACCCTGGTCTTCCCCTTTAAGGTGGTTTGATATCAGGCTCTGGAGTTCTCCTGATCCCCTTTGATCATTCGAATGCCCCAGGGGGTAGGAAATTTTATCAGTTGATGGAGAGTCGAAGGTACGGCTCCCATATCATGGATCCAGGGTCTTCCGAGTATTATGTTGTAAGAAGACGGACAGTCGATGACCAGGAATTTGGTGGATATGTTGATCCCCTCGGCATACACTGGGAGGATGATTTCCCCCAGTGTCTGCTTCACTTCTCCACTAAAGCCTATGAGCGGGGTAAATTTCCTCGTCAAGGCCCTTTCCTCCAATCCTAGGTCTGAGTAGGCGGGTTGGAAGATGATGTTGCTGGAGCTACCATTGTCTACCAATATTCGCTTCACCAAGCAGTTCGCCACAGTGAGCGATATGACCAGGGTGTCGTGATGAGGAGCCAGGACCTTCTCTTGTTCTTTGGCAGTGAAGCTGATCTCGTCTGTACCGAGGAGCATGCGCTTTGGATCTCGTCTCTTGACCATTCTTTGCGTTCCTGGTGCTTCTTTTCGCGGCTGCATGACTGATTCTGCTTATCTCGGAGCCGCCGGTGATAACATGTAACACCATGTCTTGGCGTGGTGGCGAAGCAGGGGCTGTTTCGGTAGAGTGGTTTGTGTTTCTTTTGACCAGCAAGTCCTTGGCCTTATCAGAAAGGAATTCCTTTAGATGTCCTTTCTTCAGGAGTTCGTTGACTTCTATCCTCAAGGCGATGCAGTCCTCTGTCTTATGACCGTGATCGCTATGGAAATCGCACCATAGGTTGGGATTTCGGTCAGTCGGAAGCTTTCATCTTCGGGGGCCACTTAACCTGTTGACCCATCTACCTTAGAAGGGAGATATCAGGCCACGGCCAAGCCTTCAGCTCGAGCCAGGGGACGGTTCTGGTACCTGCCCCTGGGGTGATTGCCTGCTTCCCTTACAGGTCTGGACTGAGATCTTTCGTCGCGGTCGTTCCTCGGCTGTTCGACCTATTTCTGATCCTGTTTCGGATGAGCTTTGGCTCGACTTATGACATCCTCTTCCCATCTCACTTGTGCCCAGGCCCGGGATAAGACGTCTTCCAAAGTCTTGCACTGATACTTGGTCAGTTCCTTGTATAGATCTCCATCGGGGAGCAAACCTCTCTTAAAGGCAGAGATAGCTGTCTCCGCGTTGCACTCCGGAATGGCCACTTTCTCTTGGCTGAAGCGCGCGATATATGTCCGGAGTGGTTCTCCCCTATGCTGGAGAACTTCGTAGAGATTGTCAGAGCTCTTCTCCAGGTTTCTGCTGCTGGCAAACTTCTCTACAAACTTATCGCTAAGCGCTGCAAAGGACCTTGTAGACTTCGTAGGAAGGTTGATATACCATTAGAGAGCAGGACCCGTGAGGGTTGAACCGAAACCTTTGCACATGGTCGGCTCTCTTAGCTCCTTTGGGATCGCTACAGTCAGCATCCGCTGTTTGTATTGAGCAACGTGGTCGTCGGGGTCGCTGGTCCCATCATACATCTTTACGGCTGGGAAGGAGAACTTCCGAGGCATCTCGACCGATTTGATCTCCTCCATGAACGGGGTATCGGAGTAGGAGTTAGGATCGCTTCTTCGGGCTGGGGGTGCAATTTCGGGGAGTATCTCTACCATAGATTGGATGGTATTGAATTTCTCGGAGAACATCTTCTCGAGGTAAGCTGCCATGGCAGGTTTTGTGATCGCTAGATCGTCGGGCGAGTATTCTTCGTCCTCCATCTCGGAGTCGCTATCCCTATGTGTCCAAGTCTTCCTAGTAGCTGTGTCTCCATTCTCGGGTTCATCCACGGGAATGGGTCGATGAGCTGCTCCTTCTTCATTCGTCGGCGTGTCGAGAGGAGGCATGGGTCGAACTCGGGTTCGAAACCTTCGCCGTTTGTTACCAGCTTCTCCACGAGCCTGATTCTTATCCTGAAGAGCTAGGTTTTCAGCTTCGAGGGCTCCCAGCTTCTCTGCGCTTTGCTGCAGCTGTTTGGAGTGCTCGTCAAGTTTGCCCTTCAGGGTTTGGACTTCTTGGAGGAGCTCCGGATTATCCACTGTCGCCTCTCGAGACTTGTGAAGTTCGGTGATCAGGCTTTGGAGGTTGTCGAGTTGGTTGAGTAGCTCTATTTTCCTCGGAGTGGCTTCGGATTGATAGTCATGATCTTCTAATGCCATCGTCACGTAGTTTGGATTACTCCCCTCCTAGCGCCAAACTGTTATGATATTTCTGTGTAGAGTCGTTTTAGTACTACGGAACACTAGAAGATTTGTATGAAAAAGCAAGAAATCAAGACTAAAGAGATGTTATTGATTAATCGAGCAGGGACTACAATGTTTTTGATGTGAAAACCCTAATTCTAGCCGCCTAATTCTAGCCGCATAAACCCTAATCTCTTAGTCTCAGAATGTCAATCCCTTGTTCTAGGGTTTGGACTCCCCTTTTATAGGTGTAGATGTCGGTTGAAGTAGGTTGAACTCTTCCATATTCGTAAATATGGAAGAATCTCTTAGGCGGAAAACTTCCATTTTACTCCAGGGTCGGTTCCAGAGCAGGGGTCGGAAGCAGGTCCTCTTGATGCAAGGGTCGGAGGCAGGTACCGGGCCTGGAGGATGGAGAAATCTGGTACCTGGATATTTTTCCCCAACATTCGGCACCCCCGATTATCCGAGCTCACGATCGACACGGTACCCGGGAGAAGGATCCCAACAGCCTTTCCGATCAAACCCAGCCACGAGAGGCTTGAATTATAACGGGTCCGGGGACATTCCAACAAGGCCTCAAGGACCGACAAGCACCCCCTCAACGGCTCATAACGCCTCTAATGCAGGACCAAAAGAAACTCGATCACAGATCCCACCAACTAATCCTGAACCTTCAGGAGACAGGTTTGCGTCCAGTAACAGGAGCAGAGCCGGCCTGATCCCTCAAACCGACTTTACCGAGGAACCCAGACAAGCTTGAGGCTATACGTTCTAGGATTTCACCAACACGAAACATCAACGAGAAAGATGTGCGCTGCCAAACAACGCCGGTGATTTCCAAGACTACATAAAAAGAAACGACGCTGAGCTCAGAATGATACACGCCATCATGTATACCGCGGCGAGCTCGACTCCCGATATCGATCAAGTAATAGAGGAGACCAAGAGAACCCCCTTTACTAGCCGAATCACTAGCGTTAGACTCCATGACATTGGAAAGATTAAATTCCCCGAGTACTCTGGAAACTCCGACCCGAAAGCACACATTCGAGCTTTCCAGCTATCGATATCTCGGGCACATCTGAACGACGATGAAAAAGAGGCCGGATACTGTCATTTCTTCGCCAAAAATTTAACCAGCCCAGCCCTCGAATGGTTCACCGGTCTCGAAGGAAACTCTATCGACAACTTCACTCAGTTAGTATCGGCCTTCTTAAAACAATACTCAGTGTTTATCGAAACAAGAGAAACTGAAGCCGACCTGTGGAACCTCAAGCGAGCTCCCTTTGAATCCCTAAGAACTTACATCAACAAGTTCAGAGAGATTAAATCGAAAATCTCCAACTTAAATGAGGTAGTGGCAATAGCAGCACTCAAAAACAGAGTTTGGTTCTCCTCGAAGTTCAGAGAGGAAATGACGGTGAGAGCCCCAGCATCGCTGGACGACGCCTTGCACCGAGCTTCTTACTTTGCGACACATGAAGAAGAGGTTTCTGCCCTAAAAGAACAGTTCCTAGCCAGCAAAAACGGCATCAGCAAGAAAAATCTGGCAACAAAAGACCCTCCCCCGCGAGGATAACATTCTTACGCTATCAACAACTCGCCAAATAGACAGTCGACTTTCGACTCGAGAAAGTTCTACACTTTCCATAAAAGAAAGGGACACTCCACCGAGGAATGTTGCGCAGCACTTAAGAATAAAGACGAAAACAAAGAAGAGAGCGACAATCCCGAAGAGGAAGAGGAGACGCCATCGACCCCTAAAAATAATGGGAAGGCAAAGATGTCCTCGAAAAAGAGGACCAGAGAGGTCGAAAAAGAGTCACCGAGCTCGCCTCCACCAGCACCCAAAAAGAGGGTCGATATGATCTCATGGGGAAACGAACAAGAAAGATCGTGCCAAAGCATTCGGCCAAAAGAAGATCCATAGCGAGCACTATCCAAGCCGCGAAGATCCATAGCGAGCCCGACAATGCTCAAAAAACCGAATACGAGAATCACAAGACTGTCAATAGACAAACATAACTTGAACTGAATAATAGACTCCGGAAATTCCAGAAACGGATGGGGTTACCAATGATCCCGAAGATAAAGAAAGCAAAGAAAAACAGCATGCGGTCTGACAACTACAAGCCGTTTGGGGGGCAAGGACGCTACCAACCAAAATTGACCAAGAAATGGCATTTTCCAGCAACTGATCAAAAGCAGACACCACTACGCATCGACTTCATCTACGGTGGTTCGAAATTTTGCAATTCAGTCAATTCGATCAAAGCCTGCCAGCGAAGAGCCGAGAATAACATCGAAGTTCGAGAACCTGTATCAGGACCAAGCCACGAGATCACCTTCGACGAGGAAGAAACTCTTGATCTCGATAAACCTCATGACGACGCACTATTGATACGCCTAGATGTAGGGGATGCGAACTATCTCGCGTCATGATAGACACCGGTAGTTCAGCCGACGTTCTTTTCTACGACGCCTTCAAAATAATGGGGTTCACCAAGGAACTCCTTATGCAAGAAAGAACTCCTCTCATCGGCTTCGCCGGTGAAACCACCTATTCCCTTGGATCAATCGAGCTCGCAGTCATAGCCGGAGACATCCGGAAGATCGTCGAATTCATCGTCATTGACCTACCATCTCCTTTCAACGCCATCCTTGGGCGACCTTGGCTTTACAACATGGAAGCAGTACCATCGACCTACCACCAATGCGTAAAATTCCCAACACCAAGAGGAATATAAACTATCTGTGGGAGCCAAAGGAATTCAAGAACCTGATACCTCACAAGCTTCAAAGAAATCGAATCCAACCTCTAAAAGAGATGGATCTCGACGTCATGTTTAAAATGAATAAGTACGATATTACGTACACGAACAATAGAACTCACGACCCTATATCAGGGGACAATAATCGAACTACGACTTGACTTGATCCCTCGTCGAGGGTACGTAGGCAGCTCCAACTACGAGCTCAGTAACCCATAACAAACTATGCCTCCTCCCTCAAGGCTCCCATACGACATAGCCATAAGCTCAATCAAAGACGAGTTTCCCTCAAAACGAACGATTCGCTCCGACCTCGACCTTGGCGAATACTTCTAGTTGAACTTTTCGTAGAATATATCATATTTCCTTCCCTATTCTACAAACGAATGTATTTATACAAAAAGAAGCCTCTTTTTTACTAAAAAATTTTTGCATTAAAAAGCACACACCGATTAACTGTACTTCGAGACCCTGATCAAGTCTACGAATGCTTTTAATCCCGCTCAAAGTTAAAGCGCGACAAAATCGGCATAATATCTTAATCACGCCGACTTGACCATCGAGGCAGTATCTACTAAATTGATCTACAGCCAAACTTAAAAAGCTCCAACAAGAATAAGTGAAATAAAACAGAGAACTCACAGTTCTCCTCCTTTTATTAAAATTAAAGTGATAACAAAACAAGAACAAGCAATTCAAATATCAAAAGAAACAAAAACAGATCACATCGATCTCAACCCTCCGCGTCGAAATCACCATCCTCCGCCCGATCATCCTCGCGATCTAAACCATCACCCTCAGCTGGTACCTTCCCAAAGAATTCTTGCGGAATATCTTCCGAAGCTTGTGGGAGATCCAACTTCCCAACCAAAAAATCAGATACCGCCGTCACATCAAGCTCAGCACCAAGCTCGATCTCCTTTCCCCTTAGACGCGACAACTCATCGGCGGCCAGCAAATTGTTGTTCATTATTTCGTTAAGAAGATCGATGTTAGCCATAAATTCTCGAAGGCGAGCTTCACAATTGGCAGCAACCTTCTTCCTCTCCCATTTATCCTTGAGAGACACCAACACATCCAGGTAATTGTCCCCCAAAACCTTCTTTGATTCGTAGGTCGCATGGCCGAAATCGTCGGCATGCTTAGCCGTGGAAGACTCGATCTTAGCTTCCAAATCAGAAACTTGTTCTAGAGCCGACTTCCTTTTGTTCCCGATCACCCGAAGTCGAGCTTCAAGAGAAGAAGCCTGATTCCCGAGCTTTTCAGCAGCAGCTAACTGAGCAGCATTGGCTCGTTCTCGATCTTGCGCCATCTTAAGGTTAAGCTTCAACTCCCGAACGACCTTTTTGATCTCATACAGTTCATCCGACCGAGGTACGTCCTTCGAGTGTTTCTCCAAGGTCGCAGCAAATTCATTATTCACCTCAATAGCCTAGGAGAAAGTCCAAAAGGTCAGGAAAGATTAAAAACGATCTTGTTTTGACAAAAAGAACCAAACCTTCGCGTGAGCAACAGCCATCTTCACGTAGGCATCATGCTCGGTCATATTCCTCAAGGAAGGAAGAGGACACCCAGCAGGCTTGAAATGCCTGACCAGATGAGCAACGCTATCAGGATCTTCCGTGATAGCACAGTCCTTAGCATGAGAAAACTGCCAATGAAATGGCCTTGCGACAACACAATCACTCGAAGAACTCGATTTGTGATCAACGCCGGTCGTCTTCACCTTTTTCTGAGGTCGATCTCGTCCTTCAGAACCAGTAGGGCTGTTCGAGGAAGGACGACTCGCCGCCTTCTTGCCAGCGACCTCTTTTCCTTCCTTGAAGCACAACTCGTGAGGAAGACGAGTTTCCTCGCGAAGGACCTCGGTAAGAGCTTCACTAACGTCTCCAGAACGAATTCGTCCCGAGCCGACCCCGCAAGCTCGGTTTCGCATCCTCTCGGAACCTCGAGAGTTTGTCTTTCTCGACGCCATCAATCTAAAAATCTTAATCGATTTTCGAAACCCCAAGGAGAAAAAAAGACTTGGAATCATAGATATTTAAAGAGCAGATGCGATCAGGCCGAATCTCAACAGGCCAAGGAATAAAATCCCTGGAAATCTTAAGGGAAAATGGATTTCTTATAAATCCGTGATTATCCGATTAATAAACAACAAAAAAAAGAGAGTAAAAATAAAAGTCTTCTTTTTTTTAAAAGGCAGGTCCCAGAAAAAACAACAGATATAAAAAAGAAGAGAAGAAACTAAGATCAGCTCGAGCTCGTCTCTTCTCCGGCACCCGAAGACTGACCACCATTAGAGGAGTCCTTAGAGATTTGCGGCAGGTCGAGATCAGCAATAGGTCAGCCCATAGTAGGACACAGGTCCACAACAGCCGTGCAGTCCTTCTCCATCTCCATCTCCTTTAAGCGAGCTAGCTCTTCCTCCATGGCCAGACCTTCATCCTTGATCTTGGTGAGAAGATCAATGTTTGCTACGACCTCTTGAAGCTGAATCATAGCGACAGTCTCCTTATCTTTACTCGCCCACTTCTCCTCTAGAGACTTTAGAACCGCTTTGTACGCCTTCGCAATCTCATGACGAGCAGCACGAGAAGCTCGGCGAACAGTCCGATCACGCTCAGTTTTGAGCTCCTCGATCCGAGCCTTCTGGGAAATGACCTCTGCTTCAAAAGATGCTCTCTCATGATGAGCTCTTTGACATTCCTCTCTACATCAGAACCGACCCCGCTTGCGTCCTCCTTTCTTCTTTGGATGCCTCGAGCTCCTTCGAAAGCTTTTCGACCTTTTCTTCACAGGAAATGCACGCTCGTTCCATGATAAGAACATACTCATTAACAGCATCCATAACCTGAGAAATAGGGTTTGGACATATAGAATTCAGCATAGCAAACTCAACATATGCAAAAGGCAAACTTAAAGAAAGACAAACTATTTCCAAAAGAAAGTAGACCAAATACCTTGGAGTTCACCTCGTACACCTTGAAGTAGGCCTCCTTCTCCTCGGACAAATAAAAGAACAAGAGACGGGAACCCGAAGGTCGATCTTGATGATCAGGTTCGACAGGTGCTCTAAAAGAGTTGTCTTCTTCCTTTAGAAGCTTCCGCTTCTTCGACCCTTTCTTCTTCGAACCCGATGGAGTAACGTTCGATGTCACCACCTTTGAAGATTGAGTACGTGTCCATTTGAGAACCTCGGGCCTATCCTGTGCGCCAGAGCTAAGAGTAACTGGCGACGCAATCACGTCAATACCGAGACCTGGAGGGGGAACTGAGTGGGACATCCTCGTCGCTACACCTTTAGGTTCCAATTTCGGAGATCGTGAAGACGGAAACCTCCTCGATAAGCGCCTATCAAGACGACTGGAAGCAGGAGGAGGCCCGGAAGGGGTATCCATGTCCTTGTCAGAGCCAACATCCGCGACCTCCTCGATTGGCTCAACAACCAGAGGGGCCGTTCCTACACCTGGAGGAAGCAAGAAGGCCGCACGAATTTGCTCCCTGCTGAACGTCGACCAATTGGTCTCACCTCGTCTCAAGACAGTCAACAAGCCTCAAAGACGATCGGACATCGATGAGCTTCCCGAGTGAACTGTAAAAAGAATATACATAGATAAACATATAAAAAGAGACAACAAAAAGAAAGGCTCAAATCGATCAAACAATTTGAAGCAAAAGGCTGAAAGAACTAACATATATCTTCGGCCCAAAGTTTGGAAAGTTTAGAGAAATTGAAATCCTCCATAGACGTCGAATCGACTCTGAAAACGAAGAATTGCTCTCGCCAATTGTCATCACGGTACAGAGATCCTTCGATAACATGACGGCCCGGGCGAGGAGACACGACGAAAGTTCCTGGGCTCTTAGTGTTGTGTTTCATCACGTAGAGATGACGAAACTCGTCGAGACCGAATGAGAGATTTTCTTCTCTAGCTCTGACCAAGATCGCTAAAAGCTGACGGAGCAAATTCGGGCTCAACTAGGAAAAGGACAGCCCCAGCTCCGCCAGAATTTTGAGAACCGGCTCCGGGATCGGGAAATAGAGACCGCAAGACTCAAAAAATGTCATGTAGGCTCAACAGTATCCTCCTCGAACAGTCTCGGGAGTTTCAAGAGTAGAAGCCAAGTCAAGAGTGACAGAACGATCTACGCCATACTCGGAATAGAGCTTCCCGAGATGATCCTTGGTAGTCGTCGGGTAAGGTAAAGAGAATGAAGCCATATCTAGAGACGAAATAATTCACGAAGGAAGAGATCTTTGATATCGCAAATATTGCAAAGGATAGAAAGAAGGCAACTAGAATCAAACAAGGCCGTCCTCGGGTATATATAGGAAAACCCTCAACGGATCGAAACGGCTCTATCGCTAATATCAAGAAAAGAAATAATGACCTAGATCCCGCCCCAAAAGTTAATATGGCCGTTACGGCTAGAAATCGAAAAGACGTGCGGAGTAACGGTGGAACGACACGTTTCATATCCCGATTGATCGAGGTCGACGAGAATGAGATATAACATCTCTGTCATTTTTTTGATCAAATAAAGAGATTGGGGGACAAATGTTGGACCCAAAAACCATCATAAAATAGATGGACCGAAGCCCATCAACATTGACAATACAATTCTGGTTGATGAAGTCGACCAAGGATTTCTAAGCCCTGATCAGATAGAGAAATGACTTTGGTTAAAGGCCCACCAAGAAATCAATAAAGATTTGGTCTTAGCGACCTCGAAGAAAAAGCAACAGACTCCGGAGATCGAGGAGGAAGTTGGGCGAGATCGCGGAGACAAAGTGGTATAAGAGAGAAGCCAAGCTCAAGAAGAGAACACACGCATAAAACCCTAGAGAGAGAACTAGCAATACATTGATCTCTTTTAGCTCGCCTTAGATCTATATTCATTTCAATCTCAATTGTAGTTCTCGATCCCTTTTCTTTGTTGTATTCAACCTACACAAATCAATAAAAGTCCATTGTTGTCAACCGGAATCTGTTTAAATCGTTGTGTTCTAAGGAAGTTGTTGCCTACATCCTTTGTTCTCCCTAGTTTAACATCTCAAACACTACAAAATACTTAGTGTAGATTTTAGGATCTACAGTGATCGCACCTTGATATTTTGTTTTTAGCTTGTTTTCTCTCTCTACAGTAATCTCATTCTCTTGAAGACGATGACACTGTTTGTGTAGCCGTTAGAGCTGTTGTAACTGAGTTTCTGGGTCTTTGTACCCAAGAGACATTTAACCCGTAACACGGGCCCTTTTAATTCTTTGACTCGCGATATCTTTTGGCCCAAACGAGCCCAAGAAAGCGTATAGCCTCGTAAAGACGAAATGACAACACTTCACAAATTTCCACCTTTGTTGTTCTCATTTCGAATTCTAGCCTTCGAAATTCTCTTGATTCCAACAAACCCTAACCATGTTAGAATCTACGTATGCAATCTCAAAAAGCCAAACCAGCCATTATATGTCCAACGACACTCCACAACCACTTCTCCGATACTCGTCAGTACCTCTCAGCAGCTAATTTAAGAAACAAAGTTCCAAACTCTCTGACTCTCACTCTTCTTCCTAGATTCAAAACTCGAGACTTCAGCCGAGAGTACTGTAAGTCCTTCTTAAGCCCTTTAAACTGATTTCTTCACCAAAACCCTTACAACATTCTGAGATCTTCAGAGTAAGGAACGACATGTGCATCCTAGATACTCAGGGTAGAAGCGAGTTGAGTATAATGAACAAGCAAGACCATCATTTCATATACACCTTTTGACTTTACTCACTCGAGACCTAGAATATTCTCTTCAAGTTTTATTATCTTGTGTTTTGTTTTTTTTTTGTGTTTGTAATAATCATGGTCAATAATATTAGTCCAATTCCAACAAACTATCTTAGAGATTTAGTTACAGAGATCTTTTTGACAGTTTTTCTAAACATTACTCGATTTACATCAAAATTTTGATTGCGGGTTTTAGCTTTCATTACACAATGCACATGGTGTATTTTAGCCAATTGAACTCACTAATATTTGTATCAATATATATACTAGTGGAAATTAAAGTTCTCCAGCTTCTAATGTGGGAGATTTATAGTTGCATTAGTGTAAGTTCCATGAAAATATTTGAATGGTCAATGTCTTGTTTCTTATTTTCTTTACCAATATTATCATAGAACACAATTAAGTTATGATATTATTGGTCCAACACAATGCAGATTAGTGAATATGTACATTATTTTCTTTAGAAAAAAGAGAAGACGGATGTTTTTCCGGCACAGAACATGTAAGACAATAAGCTTATCTTCTTTATATATAAAGAAGAGTTGATTCTCTCCTCAGAAGGCCACGTTGGACGCCAGCTAAGAAATTCAACTTACCTCATGCCGACACGTGTCACATACGGCTTAGATGCTGCGTTTCATTTAAACGCGTTCGGTGTGGGCTTTCTTCTTTAATTGCATGTCTTTATTTCTTGCCGCCATTAACGAAGTCCTTCAATCTCTCCCAAAACATAAAGATGAAATCCCTAGAAAAAAAACTAAGAACACCGTCTCAAAATCCTACAAATCTCGCTGCTTGACATAATCAAACCTGTTTCTTCTTACTTACAACACTACCTGAAACAATGGTGACGACGTGTCGTCCCAAATCTTTCTCTCCGATGTTAAGTCTGGTCGTTGTTCCCATTTGGTCGTCATGCGCCTCCTCATCTTCTGGGAAGCACGGAATGAGAAAAAAAAGTGGGGGAGTTAACATGGTCCTCTTTGATGAAACGGTATTTGTCCTTAGATCCCCTCCAGTTTTTGGTTTAGAATTTAATATAATTGCTTCTCATATACTTAGAGACTCATATAATATGAATATGAGAAGGTACATGCTTACAATTAGGTATATATGCACATATACATTCAATACTTTTGAGAATCCTAGAGAGTATTGTCCGTGATCAAAGCAGCAATGAACTTGTCTGATTTGTAAGTGATGTATTCTCTGGTGGAACTTGGCGATGAAGTTGGAAAGCTCCCAGTTTTTGATAGTTGTAAACAGATCTGTGATACAGTTTAGGCTAGAGCAAGACAAGTTCTCACTAAAGAAAACTTTATATGAAAGATTATGCAGTCATGTATTTTACTGTCCACTAAATCGATTGCTATACCATTTCTAGGTACCAGACAAGAGTCGTGGAGTCATTCTCATTTTCAAAGGGATCATAGAGAGTATTCCTGAAGTCTAAGCTCTGTTAAATCTGATGAACTGGTACTGTAAACATATGTTCTTTTAATATTATATCTCATTTCTACTCTGATACTTTGTGATGAAGATAATTATCGGGCTCCTTGGGCAGGGTATAGTTGCTGCTAAGGTTTCTACTCAGCTCTTACCTTGGTCATAAGCTTTACTTGGATTTCTTCCTCCATTCATTAAGAATCAGATTCAAATTCTTCGACATGAGACTTCTCTTTGTTTTACACCAAAGCAAAAAAGCTATGGATGATTACAAGATGCTCTTTTGTTGTTGTTATAGCTACTTCTCCATTCCCAGTCTAAGGCCATTCAGATTGTAATGGTATCCAACTTCACGTGTACGGTAGCCGAAAGCTTTTGTTTGAAAGTTTTCAGTTTGTATTTTCTTGGGTCAGCCAATGGAGTTTGTCTAATTATAAACTGTTACAACTCTGCAGGGGGGCTACGGTCTGTGTGAGTGTGTTTGATTCTGTTGCAGATCACCTTCACTAAAAATCAGAACAATTACCAATAGTCTGGCTTCAAACACAGGGCAGCCTTTTCATTGAGATTGTGAGCAAAAAGAAAAAGGAAGAGAAGTAACACCGGACAACCATTCCTGAAAGAGTAATTACACGCCAAGAACAGCAACTCATGAAGGTATCAGCGGGACCTTAACGGTTTGCCAAGATGTAGGGAGGTACTGAAACAAATATTTAGTAGATACCTACAGAAACACTTTAGCTAATATTCTATGTGTTCTCCATGTTTTAGTGTTTCAGAGGCTATGGACAAAATGATATGGTCAAAAGATAAAAATATCACGACCCAGCGACAAAATTATAAATTTGGACAAGCTGCAGGCTCCGAATCATGTTCCCAATCTCTGGGTTGAAGTACATTTTGTATTTAAAGTTGCCATGATGGAAAACCTTTGCATAACGTGTTTGGACACAGGTCACCTTGGAAAATCTGCGAGGCTAGCTAGGAAACAAATGAGAGACTCAAAAAGGATCTACCTAGATCGGGTAAATGGTCACCAACCTTCTACAGCCAGTTCGTCGTATCTCGCACCAATTGGCTTGTGTGTTCTAAAACTCCATAGTTCCATAATTTCTAACTGCAGGTCACCATCACCTTAATCCACCTGCACGTGTAGTTCCGCAGAGAAACGAGGAATTTGAAGCCCCTAGAATTTTATTGTCCGAACTACTGAGAACCGGCAAGACCAAACTCTTTTACTATGATAAATGCAAATAGTTATTCTGCAAAGCAGGGTCTAAACTCTCAAACAATTGCATAGTTTTCTCCAAAGTTCTTTTACAATTCTCTTTTCATTAATAACACCAACCTTCCTCTTTGGTCCCGATTTTCTATTTAGCTTTCATAACAAACTAAAAACTACATCTTCTTTTTCAAAAATTAGGAAGACGAGAATTCAAGCTATAAAAACGTGAAATAATACAATTGAATGGTAAAGAAGCAATTGAGTTACTTCTTTTGGTTTGTGTTTGAAGAGAAAAAACAAATATCAGAAAACAATTGTGTGCGGATTGATTCATCTTAATTTTCAGATTATTACCATAAATTACGGTTTGTTCATTCTTATTTATTCAAAGTAAATTATTTGATATGATGTAGTATGAATAGCATGAGCAAAAATTCCAACAAATTCTAGAATAATCTACAAAACCTAATTACTAAAACACTAAAAGTTAAACAAATTTCATTATAAATTTAAAATCTAATATACAATGAAACAAACATATATTATAAAACATCACTTGTTGTCAGATAAAATATATTAATTTTTGTCTATGACATTATTGAAACTATTTATATAGTACTTTAAAATATATTTTTTATAATTTATCACACTAAATTATGTTTTCAATTGATTTATCTTAGAGTTGAATCAATTGATTATCTTGAGAAAATTAATTAGTGTAATAATATTTCAAATAGAAACTCTTTGAATTTTTTTAATTATTTATTCATATTTTAGATTTCTTCAACTATGTCAATGTGAAATAAATATCAAAAGAAGAAATATAAACCATTACATTTTTTCTTAATTTTTTATTTAAAAAAGAAAGTTAGTAGTTCTTTCAACTCAAACTAACAAACTTTCATAAATTTTACAATATAAACCTAGAGAAAAAAATATTTATTATGTTCAATTTAAAGTAGTTTTTCAAATATTTATAAAAACTAAAATATATTTAAAATTTATCCGTCCTACGGACGGGCTAATCCTAGTTACTAATAAGGTGGTGATTGTGATTTAATTTGTCTACAAGTGAAGAGTTGTGTCTTGTGTGAAACTGTGAATCCAAGGTTTGCAAAGATTAGTCTATATACAGAGTTAAAGGAAAATATGTCAATGAAGGAGAGGTTTGTTGGTGCCACCACGTCGTTGAGCCTGTCTCTGTAGTTCCAATCAGCTTGGAAGAACCACCGACAGATATCATTCATAGGTAGCTAAAAAAGATGAGCTGTTGGTACCTTGAAAGGTCCATTCTATCTTTGATTTTGTATAGTTTATAATTTTCTAACCTTCTCTTTACGTTTCTGAATAATTAATATTTTTTTTTCTAATAAAGAAAATAATTAGTTTAATTGATGGAACTTAGTGTTAACAACATGTTAATGATTTAATGTAAACACTAAACAAATGAATGACTGACAAAGTCTTTGCCTTTGGCTATGGGTCAAGTTGTGTTCTTTGAATAGAAAATCCACCAATTTGGTAAACACACAAAGGAGATGATGAGTTTCTTCTAGTCTCCGTTTCAGATCTGCTGCCCCTTCCCGACATCTACGGGATTTCTTCTCAAAATTTCCGAATCGGTTCTGCTCTGTTCCTCCGTCTGAATCCTCAGCGGAGAGAAAAATGACTCTTCCCGCGGTAGGAAATGACGGTGGCTCTAGTTTCCCGGCGGTCTCTGTCGGAAACAATAGGAATAAGTATGAGAGAATGGACTCCGACTCCGACGCCGCGGAGGATCATCATCGCAGCAGATCCAGAAGATACGTTATGGCCTGCGCCTTCTTTGCGTCCTTGAACAATGTTCTTCTCGGCTACGGTTAGTTAGTCTCCGTTCTAATGAATAGAAACGGTCTCCTCTGTTTTTTTAGATTGTTTGCTTACAAGAAACGGTCTCCTCTGTTCTGGTAATTTTGGTTTCATGACCAGATGTTGGTGTAATGAGCGGTGCGGTGTTGTTCATACAGCAGGATCTCAACATAACCGAAGTGCAGACGGAGGTCCTCATCGGTAGCCTCAGCATCATCTCTCTCTTCGGCAGCTTAGCAGGCGGCAGAACCTCTGATTCCATCGGCAGGAAATGGACCATGGCCTTGGCTGCTCTTGTCTTCCAGACCGGCGCTGCCGTCATGGCGGTTGCTCCTTCCTTCGAGGTTCTCATGATCGGAAGAACTTTGGCAGGTATTGGTATCGGACTCGGCGTCATGATTGCTCCCGTTTACATTGCTGAGATTTCTCCCACGGTGGCTAGAGGCTTCCTCACTTCCTTCCCTGAGATCTTCATCAACTTAGGGATCTTGCTCGGATACGTCTCTAACTACGCCTTCTCGGGGCTTTCCGTGCATATCAGCTGGAGGATCATGCTTGCGGTTGGTATTCTTCCTTCGGTCTTTATAGGATTTGCGCTCTGCGTGATCCCTGAGTCGCCTAGGTGGCTGGTGCTGAAAGGACAAGTGGACAGAGCAAGAGAGGTGCTTATGAAGACGAACGAGAGAGATGATGAAGCCGAAGAGCGGCTCGCTGAGATACAGCTAGCTGCTGCGAAGACAGAAGGCGGCGAGGAGAGACCCGTGTGGCGTGAGCTTCTTAGCCCATCTCCTGCCGTACGGAAAATGCTCATCGTTGGGTTTGGGATCCAATGTTTTCAGCAGATCACTGGAATCGACGCCACCGTCTACTATAGCCCAGAGATTCTGAAAGAGGCAGGGATACAAGACGAGACCAAGCTGCTAGCTGCAACTGTTGCTGTCGGGATCACGAAAACCATGTTCATACTCATCGCCACTTTCATGATAGATAGTGTTGGAAGAAAACCGCTGCTTTACGTGAGCACAGTTGGAATGACTCTGTGTCTCTTTAGTCTAAGCTTCACTCTCACGTTTCTCGGCCAAGGAACGCTTGGCATAGCTTTGGCGCTTCTCTTTGTTTGTGGGAATGTTGCCTTCTTCTCTATTGGGATGGGACCTGTCTGCTGGGTCTTGACGTCAGAGATCTTCCCGTTACGGCTAAGAGCCCAGGCATCAGCGCTTGGTGCTGTCGGGAACAGGGTCTGCAGTGGTATAGTGGCCATGTCTTTCCTTTCTGTTTCACGTGCCATCACTGTCGGAGGAACCTTCTTTGTCTTCTCCCTTGTGTCTGCGCTCTCGGTTGTCTTCGTGTACATGTTGGTACCAGAGACGAGCGGGAAGTCGCTGGAGCAGATAGAGTTGATGTTTCAGGGTGGGATGGAAAGGAAAGGCGGTGAAGTTGAGCTTGGAGATGCTGAGCGTCTTGTGCGCAAAGATCAAGAGTTCTGACTTTTGATGGCAGAATTGGACACGTTAAATCAGAAGAGGCAGAAGAGAATAGATACATTGTTGTGTTATGTTCATGTTTTAGATCCAATGAAAGTAAGACAGATTTTGCAAGTGCGTTTGATGGTGGTGTATACATATTCCAGAAAGACACGTGCTCTGTTTCTTTCATGAGAACCATGTACTACTCAGAGACAATACAGAAAGGTCGAACATTTGTGGTCACATCGTGTTTCAGACCCTCACTCTTGACATTCATATAGTTAAATAGAGTTTCCAGACAGATCTCTTCATAGTCAGATCTCTTCATAGTCAGATCTCTTCATAGTTTCACTAGACAATCAATTCTTAACTGATTCACCACCAAACAACAACTTATTGCTTTTACTAAAACACTCTGTCTGCCCTTGTGTCTTCTTTATTACTAGTAAAAAAATTATGGAGACGTCATCCATCTAAAAGTTTAAAGCTCGTAAGAGCAACCGCAACGGTGGACTAGTGGTTAGAGTCTTTAGAATTAAAAAATTAATTTTTTTGTGTTTTTTAAATAGTTAAAAATTCTAATCAAAAAAAGTGTCCAATGGTGTTTTCCAATTTAGAGTTCTTAGGAATAAAAAAATAATATTTTAAAAAAAAAGTGAAGTTAAAATTTTTATTTATTACATGATTAAATATAAAGATATAATAATTATTAATCTTCATCACCAAATTTGTTCCAAATATGCTCAATTAAATTATTGTTCAATTGTTCATGTATACGCCTATCCCGAACATCATTCCGAATGTCAAACATATTATTGAGATTTGTAGGTCTGGTGACGTCTCCTTCTTCAAATTCAGATATATCGTAAGGAATGTATCCATCTCGTTCATTTTTGACTATCATATTGTGTAGTATGATACATACTCTCATAATCTTCCCTACTTTTTCTTTGTCCAATGAAAGAACCGGGTTTCTCACAATCGCAAATCGAGCTTGTAATACTCCAAAAGCCCGCTCCACATCTTTTCGGATTGCTTCTTGAACTTTAGCAAATAATTCTGCTTTAGGACATTAAGGGAGTGTGATAGATTGGATAAATGTTGACCATTTTGGATATATACCGTCTGTGAGATAGTACACCAACTTATATATGTGTCCGTTGACCACGTACTCTAACCTGGGAGCTCGACCTTGTAAAATGTCATCAAAAACAAGAGACCGATCGAGGACATTAATATCGTTTAAGGTACCTGGAGGACCAAAAAAGCATGCTATATCCAAAGATTCTGTGAAGCTACATCCTCTAAGACAATTGTCGGTTTTCCTGATCCACGTGTGTACTGTCCTGCCCAAGCGGTTGGGCAATTTTTACACTCCCAATGCATACAGTCAATGCTCCCTACCATCCCAGGAAACCCGCGTTTCTCTCCAATATCGAGTAGTCGTTGAAGATCCTCTGGTGTGGGTATCCGTAGATACTCATCTCCAAATAACTGTATTATTCCATCAGTGAAATTATGTAAACACGAAAGTGCCGTGCTCTCACCAAGTCGGAGATATTCGTCAACCGCGTCAGCCGCAGAACCATAAGCAAGCATACGAATTGCTGCCGTACATTTTTGTAGTGGAGAAAGACCAAACCTCCCGGTAGCATCTCTTCTTTGTTGAAATAATGGAACGTTCACTGAGAGGCCATGGACAATACTTATGAATAATTCTTTGCTCATACATAAACGGCGTCTGAATAAATGTGCCTCAAATGTCGGATCTTCGCTGAAGTAGTCATTCCATAAACGGTTGTGTCCTGCTTCACGGTTTCGTTCAATATAAGCACGTCTCTTTTGCTTATTGGTTTGGGACTCCACTATGTTGTTGTATGTATCTTCGAAGATTTCATCGAAAAGTTCGTCAAATCTTTCTTCGAGTCCATCGGATGAAGATGATGACATTTTAGGTATCCCTCCTTTAAACAAAAAATATTAAGTTCAAATTTTTCAGTCATATATTTTTAACATTAATAAATTATTGTCTAAATTATATTTAGTTAAAACTTTTAATCTTTGTGGTGATAGATCATAAAATTAAAGAAATTCTAATAAGGAAAAACATTTAAAGAAATTTTGTCTTCTTACTACCCATTACCTAATAAGAAAAAAAAATTTAAGAAATTTTGTCTTCTTACTACCAATTACCTAATAAGTTTCTTGGTTTTTATTTTTAATTCACTAAGTTGTAAATACAATAATATTTGATGGTAGTTCAAAACTTTTCTTTCACTTAGTGTTTTATTTTTTATTTTACTTCATATAGTTGTAAGTACAATACCAGTTTATGGTATATATGTTTTAGAAACATACGACACAAGTTATATAAGTAAAACTGCTTGTAGTTAAAGAGAAGAGCCAGTGTTTGTGTTACCTAAACAGAAGTGGTACTTGTGATATAAAGAGAAGCAACAGAAGTGGTTCTTGCTGTAGTAGGAATCACTTACAAGTACATGGTACCAAAATATTACAATCTCTCCGAGAAACACAAGAATATGAGGCTAAAGGAAACAAGAGGATACAAGTTTTGATGAACGAGATACATAGCTAAAGACGCGCAAGAGTACTACTTATAATACATAAAGTGAAACATTTTAACCCGTGACTTGGTTCACCTGAGCTAAAGACCAAAAGACTTTCACACCTCCAAATGCACCCGTGACTTGGTTCACATGCCCTGCTGAACCTGACACATCAAATAAGACAACAATTAGTTTAGTTTTAAAGTCCCAAGTACTCAAAACAAGATTAATACCTCAAAACAAGATTAATACATCATAACATTTCAGACATTAGTTTGAGTTTAAGACTTGTTTCCATATCAGAGAGTGGCTCTTTCTTCGCGAGTAAACGATCAAAGAGTTTATGTCTAGAGAGTTTTTCTTTCATTTCTAAAACCCCCTGTAGCTTTGACAACTCCTATTCTCTACCACTCTTCTTCTTCTTACTACCCGCTTTCACAGCCTTTACCCCGAGAGGTCTACCCTCTGGTTCTCCCACTTCCTCTTCTTCTCTATCAACCTCCAACACTTGTTTGCGCTTTTCCTTTCCACCGTCCTTAGCCAGATAGGTGGAGCAGCATTTCTGGTCATGCCTCAGCTCCCTCCAGAAGTGATCCAGGGTGAACTTGTACTCGTTTTTAGTGAAGAATATGTCTAACGCAGCTTTCATCACATCATCATCATTTTGACCACTTCTCTGCTCCCTCAGAGCCGCATCATAGCATCCAGCAAACTTGGATACTTGCTCGTTAATCCTAGCCCACCTCTGCTTGCAAGGACCAAGCTCCCTCGGTATTGTCCCAACCAGGTGAGGGCTTGCATTGTAGTAGTCTACAATCCGCTTCCAGAAAGCACCAGCCTTCTGCTCATTGCTGACGCCAAGTTCCTTACTGGTGTTAAGCCAAGCACCAATAAGGATTTTATCCTCTTTGGGAGACCATTTCCTCCTCTCCTTCACACCAGACTCATCAGGAACTTGTACCGAACCAAAAAGGTTCGGGTGAATCAAGATCAACTGGAGTTTGACTTTGCAGTAGGTTAACATAGCCAGACGTGTTAGCCATGGTTAGAGGATGCTCTGTGCCACTCTACTAGCGACACAGAGCCTTAAGTAAGCCATCTATAACTAAGATAAAATTAAAGCCACTCGAATCAGAGCACTTGGGAAGGTGGAAAGCAAATAGGTATCATTTAACTACAATCTTATCCGACTAAGTACTATACTAGCTACAGGCAGCCTTCGGGAACATTTACTATCCGACTAAGTACTAAATAAGAACCAATTAAAGCCAATCAAATCAGAGAAGATAGGAAGGTAGAAAGCAAAAAATTATCATTTAACACCAATTCATTAAATGATTTTAGCTTTAATTCAAACAAAAGTAGACTACTATTTGTTTTTTTTTAAATTCAAAGAACAGAGACTATGAATATCTACAAAATATCGTACCTTATTACAGAAACTCGCGAGGTACACCACTCTCCTTTGAACCCTTTGCAAAGCTTCCTGAAAAACACGAGAAAAAAAAGTCAAATGTTTAAACCAAAATCCTGAAACTACAATGAAAAAGCAGAAGGACAGAATCTAACCAAGAAGGACAGAATCTAACCACGCAGAATCAATAACACCAAACCTATTAAAACTAATAGAAAGACCATTAGCTTAACTCCTGATTTCTTCCTTGATAACTCATATACTGTCTTCTCAAGGTTAAGCAGCTTCTGCTCACTCTCATTACCTTGACTCTTAAGCTGCCTAAGCTCCCTCTGAAAGTCCCTCATCTCCTCCATGACCGCCACATCCCACCATTTCCAAACGTGGCAGTCTCCATCATCAACATTCTCGCACGTAAAGTACCTTCTGTATGGATCTTTAGGAGTGTAAGAGCATCCGACAACAGGCTCAGCACCACAGTAGCATGTCGTAGGGATTCCATCATCAGCCTCTGGTTGAGGTGGGTACTGAACCGGCTCTGCATTGCAGTAGCTACTCACAGCTTCATCCGCGTACATCTGAGATTCTGCTTCAAGAAGGGAGGTTATGTCTAGAGAGTTTGATGATGAAGAAGGCTGGCTGTAGCTGTAATCTTGTCCTATTTTCGTTAACCTGAAAGAAATGATGTAAGAACATAGTTAAACAACAATAATCATCATCAAACCAACGAAAGCAACGAGTAAGAGAAAGTAAAGAGAAGAGTACATCTTAGAGCAACGAAAGCAACGAGCAAGGAAGCAAACAACATATCGATTGAACAAAAATGACAAATCAATTATCGATTGTAAGCGAACACATATAAACCTAAGCAAAACACATAGTCGTTGTAATCGATTGAAAACATAAAAGGTATCGATTGAAAACATAAAAGGTTTTGAAACCGTTAATCGATTAAAACCAAAATGGGTTTTAAATCCGTATAAGAAATAAAGAGAAGATCCGCTTCCGATTGAAACCAAAATCGTTTCGAAACCCTATCTACAAACGCAAAGAATCCCCAAATCGATTTATACCCAAATCGTTTTGAAACCCTAATTTCAATCGTAAACCCAAATCGATTGAAACCCCCATAACCCAACCCTTAATTGAGAGGAAACAAGATGAAAACTGATCTTAATCGAAAAATATACAAATCTAAGGCTTCGATTTACCTTGATAAAGCCGACGGAGAGAAATCGCCGAGATGTCGCCTTTCCCTCGAGAGCTCTCTTTTTTTCGGCTTTGGTCGAGAATGAAGATTTTTTTGACTCAACACAAACACAAACCGAAACCGACCCACTCACGCACTGACACGTACACAAGGATCAACTCCTTAAAATCCTTCTCGACGGACCAATCCTTAGATTAATTAGGATAATTATTATTATTTTTTAAAACTAACCTAAGACTTAGCACTATGGATTCGCTAACATCCCCCGTAGCGGATGCTCTAACCTAGGAACTTGGCCTGAGATGGGCGGACCATGTCAAGGAATAGTTAGGCCAACCCTCCAACGCCTTGAAACAAGGAATAATCTGAATAGAATAGGAACAATGGCTCCCCTGCCCCTATATCTCATGGGCAAATCCCTTATGGGCCTGCAAAATCCCCTATACACCTGATTCATTAAAGAGAAATGATAACACCAAAATGGCCTTACTTCAATTAGAAAAACAAATCAGGATTCAATTGGAAACCGATGGGGATTGGTTTTCGATTTGGTTTGGTGAGATTTCCAAATCGGTCTGGTTTAAAAAAACAAATGAATTGATTAATTCCCAATTAATTGGATTGGTTGGGAGCTTCTTGGAATCTGAACTTCTTCCTGTTCTTCTTCTCTCGATCCCTCCTCGGGAAACTTCCGCGCCATTGATCCACAGCTCCTCCTTCCCTCTGCCCGCAGCTCGTGCTTGTATTCCCAAAGTTTGTGTAGCTCCGCCGTCTCTTGTCAGAGACGAGTCCTTTCCAGACTCCCTTCTTCCATTCCATCGAAGCCGGTATGTTGTGGTCTCCGCCTTGTTCTTTCATCGAATTACAATTGTGATTCAATTTAGGAGTAATCGGCGTTGTTTCGTGTCTGGGTCTATCAGTATAGTAAATTGGTATAAAATGGGAGTGAATTGGCAGTAGAATAGAATAGAATAGAATAGGGGAGGAAAGCATAGATCGTCTTCCTTGTCGGATGGAACCCGTTAGCTAATCAAGTAAAACTGTATAACTAGGACAACTGATAGAACTGTGTATAACTTTGGAAAACTATTACCAAGTGGTAGTACTGTGGTTAACTTGGAATAACTCGGAACAACTTGTATAAATGTAGATAACTGTAGTCTGTTTGTTGAGTTTGTCCTATTTTTTTGCAGGATAGAATGAGAAATCACGTCAGCGTACATTTTAAATTCAAAGACAGCATGTTTGGTATTAATGTGAAGACATCAGTGGAGGAAATTACTTTGTCAATGATAAAAGAGAGGATGTATAAGAAGCTTGGGTTGGATGAAACAAAGGAAAATATGGAATTGAGCTACATTCCAATGGTGGTAGGATGTGAGATACGTTCTAATATTATCGATGATGATGATCTTTTTATTTACCTAATGTGCATGGATAAAGAGAAGCGAAGGAGTCTTTTGGTTGTAGAGACTAGTGGAAGATCGGGACCGGTAGATAAACTCTCGATTGTGGCTAAAAGTTCTGTTGGTATGAACTACGAAGAGTTGCAGCCATTGGAGGATGAAACTTGACCTAATGCCATAACGTTGTACGTAGAAGAGAAGCAGGGAAATAACGAGGTGACAGAGGGTGAGAAAGACGATGCTACGACACAAGATGATTGTATGGAGACGGATACTGGTATGGAGACTGATACTGGAATTGAGAGTGATACCGGAATGGAAACTGGTACCGGAATGGAGACTGATACCGCTGCGGAGACTGGTACCGCTATGGAGACTGGTACCGCTGCGGAGACTGGTACCACTGCGGAGACTGGTACCACTGCGGAGACTTGTACCGTTGTTCCAGCTGCTGAAAGATATGTTGAACAGCCACCTGCTTTAGAATCGACAAAATATATAAAGGAGTGGGGTGATGGGTTGAGTCTGAGTAAGCATGAAGGATTTCCAAGTAAGAAGGCAATTCTGGAGGTGGTTGATAGAGCTGCATTTGCCGAATACTATCATTATGTCAGTAGAAAGTCTGATCGTAGAAGATTGGTGGTAAGATGTTCACAGCCTAACTGTAAATGGGGATTACGAGCTGCAAAGGTTGCTGGGACTGAAATTTTCTCGATTAGAAGATACACGAAGATGCATACATGCTTACGGAGTAACCAAAGTAACAACAACGATAAGAGAAGAGGGTCTGCAGAACTAGTGGCAGCATTTTTGACTGAGCAATATCCAGGAGGCATGGAAACTCCAACTCCGAAAGTGATAAAGGAGCTTGTTAAGTTCCATCTTGGTGTCATGGTATCGTATTCGACAGTGTTGCGTGGGAAGAATCTGGCGGCTTGTGAACGACGTGGTAGTCCGGAAGATAGCTACAAGATGATGAATTGCTATTTGTACATGGTAGAGCAAGTGAATCCGGGAACAAAAACCAGTTTGAAAGTGGATGGGGCAGGTGAATTCAAGTACCTCTTCATAGCCTTGGGAGCTTGCATTGAAGGGTTCGCAGCAATGAGAAAAGTGATAATCGTTGACGCGACATGGCTGAAGAACGGATATGGGGGTGTTCTTGTTTTCGCAAAAGCTCAAGATCCTAATCGTCACCATTATCCACTTGCGTTTGCAGTGCTAGACGGAGAGAATCATGATAGCTGGACTTGGTTTTTCGAGAACTTAAAAAGTTCTATACCAGACTCTTCGGAACTGGTTTTCATGACTGACAGAAATCAAAGCCTGATCTTCGCTATTCGACACGTGTATCCACAGGCTCACCATGGTCATTGTTTATGGCATTTGAAGGAAAATGTGAAAGGTCATGCTTGCAACATCAACAAAGATGTAGTCGGGCATAGATTCATGGAACTGGGCAGATATTACACGATGGCTGACTTCAACGCTGCTTATGAATCATTTAAGACAAGATATCCTTCGGCTTGGCAGTATGTAGAGGAGCACACCGAGAAAGACAAATGGGCTAGAGTTTTTTTTCCACGTGACAGGTACAACTTGGACAGAAGCAATAGTGTGGAGTCAATGAACAATGTGTTTTAAGAGGCAAGGAGATGGGCCTTAATACCAATGCTGGATTGTATCATCAGGACATTCTCTGATTGGTTTAATCAACATCGGAAGGATGCTGCTTCTGGGTCAGTCGAAACCAAACTGGTGCCTCTTGTTGAGAACTACTTGCACGATCTATGGGCTGTTGCCCGAACGCTGCCTGTGCGGGAGCTTAATAGTTACGAGAAAGACAAATGGGCTAGAGTTTTTTTTCCACGTGACAGGTACAACTTGGACAGAAGCAATAGTGTGGAGTCAATGAACAATGTGTTTTAAGAGGCAAGGAGATGGGCCTTAATACCAATGCTGGATTGTATCATCAGGACATTCTCTGATTGGTTTAATCAACATCGGAAGGATGCTGCTTCTGGGTCAGTCGAAACCAAACTGGTGCCTCTTGTTGAGAACTACTTGCACGATCTATGGGCTGTTGCCCGAACGCTGCCTGTGCGGGAGCTTAATAGTTACGAGCTTGAATACGAGATCACCGGCAATGATGGAAATATGTATTTGGCGAGCTTGGTTACAAAATCATGTTCTTGTAAAGTGTGGGACTATGGGAAGTTTCCTTATCTGCACGGACTGGCTGCTTACATATATTACACAAAGGATGTTGATGGCGGCACTGGCAGGCGCAATGATATCCAGATTGTATATCATGAGCTCTGCTCCCGATACTACTGGGCGGAACTATGGGCATTAGCATATACAAGGACGCTTTATGTTGTGCCGGACAGGTCTTCCTGGAATGTACCTGATCATATCAAAGAGCTTCAGATCATACCTCCCGATCGAATCACGCGGAAAGGAAGGAAAAGAGTTAGAAGGCATCCATCTTGTGGCGAACGCCGTAAAAGGACACAGAACAAAAGGCGGTCAAGGCAAAACTATGGTTTTAATTGTTGTTATTTGGAAATGGCAGTGCGGCGACAGCCTGAAAGTTGGTTATTTGCTTGGTTTCAATTTTGTTGTATGGCTCGGGTTATCTGTTAGGTAAAACTTTGTAAAACTGGTTTTCTGTGTAAAACTGCGTAAAACTTGATTATCTGCTTGGTAATACTCTGTTTTTGTTTTTAAGTGAAATTAGTGTTATTTATATCAAACTAGTCTACCATAGTTTTACATCTTGATTCCTCGACTCTAACATATATTTGGAATTCCCTTTTATTCCAAACGTGTTTTACAAAAAAAAAAGATTTTTTTGTAAAACTCGAAACATATCCATTACAAACCTTGAGTTTCTACTCACACTTTCTCAACAAAGATCGTGTTCGATCATTAAAATTTTAAAATTTAATTACAACCGTAATATTAATACATAGTATATCATGGGTAACATTTACAGGTAATTAAATCGAAGGTAAAATTGTAAAACAAATTTGAAAGGGTTAGTAACACTAAATTTGTTAGAAATCACCAAAAATATAACTATGAACAAAGTTCGTCACACTAGTATATTACGTCTAACTAACAACGAATCTTTGGGAGGGAAATGAATATTTCGTTTGGCGCCTAAAATATTTAATTTTTTAAAACCAAAATTTTCAACCATAGATTCCTTTTTCTATGACCATCTCTCTATCTCTCTCTCTTCCTTCATTTCTCATTTCTCTCTCGGATTCCTTTCTCTCTCACACTCAAACATCCCGAAAGTTTCCAACTTTCTCTAATTTCTCGGAATTCCTCTCTCTCACGATGACGCACCCACACCAGTAGGACAGGGACATGAAGGAATTCAAGGAACACATTGACATGAAGGAATTCAAGGAACACATTCACCGCCGATCCCGAGAAAGTTTCTCATGGGTCTTCGCGATCGAGGACGAGGTTAAGGGCTTACTGACGCGCGTTGATGATATGGCTGCAGAGATCTCAGAGCTCAAGGATCAGCTCAAGCGTGTTCTTGTTTCAAAGTAATGTTGTTGTTTAAGACTTGTAAAACTCCTAAGACCTGTGTACTCTTTATTTTGTGGTTCCTGTATAAAACTGCGTAAAACTTAATAAAACTTGTATTTGTATTTCAAGCTAGTTTGAGGATAGCTATCTCTATGCTATTTTTAGATAAAGTACATAAAATACATGAGACAAAAGATAAATTAAAGTACATAATCCGACATAATCAACTTAATCTGAATTACATAAGCAAGCATTAACATCCAGGTTCCAAAAAAACATAAGGAATCTGAGAAACAGGTCCGATCCGACATAAAAACATAAAAACCTACTACTTAAGTTCTTCTTCTTCGATCCCTTCTTCGACGACTTCTTCTTTGATACCTTGTTCACAGACGACTCAGCCGAGGCCAACCTTTCCTTAAAGTCGGCCTGTATCTCCAACACGCTCTGTAACTGATTTCCAAGACTTTCCATTTTCTTGACCAAGTCCTCCAACATCTTCTTCTGTTCAGCCACTTCTTCCACTGGCGCGATGTCTTTAAGGGCTGCCTGTTCTGCATTTGTCTCCACAGTTCGAGCTACAATGTATGCTTCATACATGTCTTCTAAAAAGACTGTATATCCTCCCTTGATACGTTTAACCGAGTTGTCCACAGGACGATCAGCCTCATCCTCGTCGTCATCCTCTTCCCATACATCATCCAGTAGAGCCTTTTCTTCATCATTCGGGACAGGCAGGATGCTGTCGATATCCTGTGGCTGACAACAAATATTAATTAAAAACAGTTTTATCTAGTTTTTTCAGTTTTATCTTGTTTTCTCAGTTTTATCTAGTTTTCTCAGTTTTATCTAGTTTTCCTAGTTTTATTCAGTGTTACCAAACTTCCCAATTACGAATCAACTTGGCAGGAGGAAGAACAACTCTTACCTTTATCTTATCCAGTTCTCAATTAAAACTTGCAAGAGGAAACCCTTTCATTTCCATTTTTTTGAACTTCGACTGGCACATCCTAGGACATCCTGGATCAGCTCCTTCGACCGGTTGTGTAAACCTCATTCCCAGCTGAGGTATTGCCTCGAAAGCAAGACGCTACAGAACCAACATTTTTAAGAAGTCAAAAAAACAGTACTACAAATTTGATGATTTTCTAATCTTCTATTACTTACCTCTAGTGGAATACAAAAACCAGGAAGTGGCCATAGCGTCTTCTCTTTCACCAATCCTCCAAAATGATCCTTTGTGTGGGAGATCTCCTTAACCATATAATCAAAGGAGTATCTCCCCCATGGAAAGGTCTTGCAGTATCCAAGATCATCCACAACTCTTTGGAAAAAATCTAATACATCATTGGCCCCATGACCGACTTTCGTTTGGGCACAATTAGCACTTCCTAAAAAGAAGAGAACCATCATCTTCAGCCTGTCTCTATGGCCTCCCATTGCCAACAGCTTCGCTTTCACATCCTCCAACCTCAGTGATTCGCCGTTCTTGAAATGACGCCTTACAAACTTATAATCACCAAAATCCTTGTATCCAAGAGGATAGTTGCAGCAGTTTAGGCCTGATATCAATGTGTGTTCCCTCAGCCCATAACGGATGGGAACACCATTGACAACGAACCATGCTTCTCTCCTCTTCTTTACATCGACAGTACGCAGTAACAGCATCCACATTCCCTGAACCTTGTGGTTTGAACTCTTCTTCCTCTTCTTATTCCTATTGAACTCTTCTTGTTCTTTTGCATCGATTTCATTGTGGAACAAGTGACAGAATTGTGGATGCTCCTCAAACCGCCTCCTCTCCGAATCAGTTTCCTCCAGGGTCAGTGACAAAAACGTCTCGATAACGTCTGCTATCATACACCTTGTCCCTAGCTTTATCTGTTTCTTGTACTCCGACTCATAGAAGAACATCCTAGTTGGCTTCACTACCTCGTCTTCATCAAGTTCCTGCAAGTAACATGTACTTGTATGTCAGGTATTCAAAATTGTTTTATCAAGTTATTCAACTATTACTTATATACCTACGTATTACTAGTTTTACCATTTTCACATTGTTTGACCTAGTTGTTCTAGTATTACGAACAGTTATACCCATAACTCCTAGTCTTACCTCATCCACCATTTTCTCTGGATCTATTGATTCGTCGTCGTTGTTTCCCGGTTCCTTGTTTCCCTCATTGTTTCCATCCTTATTTCCATCATCATCTCCACGCTTCTCCTTATCCGACGCAACAACCTCTTCATCCTCTCCCTAATTTTCTTCATGCTCCTCTTCGTCCTCTCCCTCTTCAGCCATCGTTCTCTCCGTCATCAGAGTCATCCGCGTCATCATCCGATCCATTTCTCCGCCACCGCCACCTTCTTGCTCTTCCTCACCGGAGCCATCTTGCTCTTCACCGGAGCCATATTGTCGGAGCCATCTTGCTCTTCACCGGAGCCATCTTGCTCTTCACCAGAGCCATCATGCTCTTCACCGGACCCGGAGCCATCTTGTTCTTCATCATTGGCCGCGTTCTCCTTTCTGTTGCCCTCGAGATGGGGAAGGTCTTCATCGCCGTTAAGGTCTTCATCGCCGTTCTCATTACGATTCACTTCTCCTTCCTCTACCGATGGTGGAGGTGGAGGTGGAGTTTCCGATGGAGCCAAACCTTTGCTCCCTTCAGACTCCGCAGCCGCCGCCGCCGCTTCCAGAAGGCAGTTCATCGGCTCCACCGTCGCAGATACCTCCGTCGTCTTCTTCGTTTTCACATTTTTTTCATTTTCTTCGCCTTCTTCGGATTCTTCTCCGCTTCTGTCGTCACAATGTCCTTCCTCTTACCTCCTCTTCTGGTTTCAACCATCTTCGTCACCCACAAAGAGATCAACAAGGAAAGAATCGAACAATTGCGATCGGATTGTCGGATTGATTTTATTTGGTTTTCTAGGGTTTGCGAGGGAAGAGAGAAATGAGAAATTGGGAACGTTCGACTCGAGGGAGGGATTAAATGAATTGGAATTACAAATGAATTTAAATCAAAATTGGGTTTAATCATCAGTTTTGGTTGGATTCGGTATGATTTCTTCGGTTTCGTAATGATTTCTGGTTTTGGTTAAGTTTGGATGAATCAATTCGATTAAGATCGGGTTTGAGTCCGGTATAACCAAGTAAAACCTGTAAATATGTCAACTTCCCTACAATTTTGTGGTCTTTTACTTGTTTTTCGACTTAAACAATTTTTCTTTTTTCCCATGTTTTATAACGGGTCATTGGGATCTGCTTCACGAGATCCAGGGGCATACAAGCCATTGTTCCAATAGAATAAGCAAGGACATAACCGCGTCTCCATTTCCGGTTCAGGAGTCTTGATTTGTTCCGGTCTAGGCCTCACAGTGAAAAAAGCTTCATACATTTCTCCCCGACGATGCAATCAGACTTCCGACAACAAATGGCGAGTCTGAAGCCACCGGAATCTCAATTACTCAAAACCCTAACATCAATCCTCACATCGGATCAAACCCATTTCCTTGAAGCCCTAAATTCTTACATCCCTCAGATCACTCAGCCTCTCATCCTCTCTCTCTTCTCCTCTCCGTCACTCGCCAAGAGACCCGAAACTCTCCTCTCTCTCTTCCACTGGGCCAAATCCTCGACCCCCGACGCATTCCCATCGGACTCCCCTCCTCTTCCCCTTCTCTCCGTCGTCCGTTCTCTCATCTCCCACCACAAATTCGCCGACGCCAAATCGCTTCTCGTCTCCCACATACGAACCTCCGATGGACCGCTCTCTCTCTCCAACTCCCTCCTCCACCCGAATCTCCATCTCTCTCCTCCTCCATCCAAAGCCCTCCTCGACCTTTCCCTCGGCGCTTACCTTCAAGCCGGGAAGCCTCACGTAGCCTTACACATCTTCCAGAAGATGGTTCGGTTGAAGCTGAAACCAAACCCTCTCACTTGCAACACTCTTCTCATTGGTTTGGTCAGGTACCCTTCTACCTTCTCTCTTACAAATGCTAGAGAAGTGTTTGATGACATGGTTAAGCTCGGCGTTTCGCTAAATGTCAAGACTTTCAATGTATTGATTCATGGTTACTGCTTAGAAGGGAAGCTTGACGATGCCGTGGGAATGATTGAGAGGATGGTTTGTGAGTTCAAGGTGCAGCCTGATAATGTCACTTACAATACGATTTTGAAAGCGATGTCTAAGAAGGGGCGTTTGAATGATGTTAAGGAACTGTTGTTGGATATGAAGAAGAATGGGTTAGTGCCAAATAAAGATACTTACAATAATCTAGTCTATGGTTACTGTAAATTGGGTTCTTTGAAGGAAGCGTTTCAGATTGTGGAGCTGATGAAGCAAACTAACATGTTACCGGATCTTCGCACTTTTAACATGTTGATGAATGGGCTGTGCAATGCGGGAAGTATCAAGGAAGCTCTTGAGTTGGTAGATGAGATGAAGGAATTGAAGTTACTTCCTGATGTGGTTACTTACAACACGTTGATTGATGGGTGTTTTGAGTTGGGGCTTAGTTTGGAAGCTAAGAAGTTAATGGAGCAAATGGTGAATCATGGAGTTAAACCTAACCAAGTGACTCATAACATATCTCTTAAGTGGCTTTGTAAAGAAGAAAAGATGGAAGAGGTTAGTAGAAAGGTTAAGGAACTGGTTGAGGTGCATGGGTTTTCTCCTGATAGAGTTACTTATCATACTCTAATAAAAGGGTATTTGAAAGTTGGAGACTTGAATGGTGCACTTGAGATGATGCGTGAGATGGGGCAAAAAGGCATTAAGATGAATACCATTACGCTTAACACCATTCTTGATGCTTTGTGTAAAGAGAGGAAACTTGATGAAGCTCGCAATTTGCTGGATAGTGCTCGCAAGAGAGGTTATATTGTTGACGAGGTTAGTTATGGCACGTTAATCACAGGTTACTTCAGGGAAGAAAAGGTTGAGAAGGCTTTGGAGGTGTGGGAAGAGATGAAGAAGATAAAGATCATTCCTACAGTGAGCACGTTCAACTGTTTAATTGGAGGTCTCTGTCACAATGGGAAAACTGAGCGAGCGATGGAGAAGTTCGATGAGCTTGCTGAGAGCGGTTTGCTTCCTGATGACACTACTTTCAATTCGATCTTCCACGGGTACTGCAAAGAAGGACGTGTTGAGAAAGCCTTTGAGTTTTATAACGAAAGCGTCAGACACTCTTTCAAGCCAGATAACTACACATGTAACATTCTTCTCAACGGTCTTTGTAAGGAGGGTATGACGGAAAAGGCACTCAATTTCTTCAATTCGCTTATCGAGGAGAGAGAGGTTGATACGGTTACATACAACACGATGATCTCGGCTTTCTGCAAGGACAGGAAGCTAAAAGAAGCGTTTGATCTTTTATCAGAAATGGAGGAGAAAAGACTAGAGCCTGATCGTTTTACATATAATAGTATTGTTACTGCACTTATGGAAGACGGTAAGCTGAGTGAAGCAGAACAATTGTTGGAGAAAGTTTCTGGAAAGTTTGGATCGGCGAAACAGAGTTTGCTGGGAGAGACACAAGAAAGTGCTGAATCAAAGGAGGAAGTTATTAGTGAGGGTATTGCATACTCTGATGTTATAAATGAACTTTGTAGTAGAGGAAGATCAAAGGGGTTACTGTAGAAGTTACATAGGGTGAAATCAAACTCTTTTTTTGGCCTCCTAATGTATTCTGCTTGTACTACTATCGGGGTTTTTTTTAGTATCAGTTTATGATTCATTATCAATTTTTTTTTGATCAATTGGATGATTCATTTTGGGGCAAACACTAGTTTGACTCCGTACGTTTTGGGATCATAATCTGAACTTTTTTTTTTGTCAACAATCAGACTTTTTCTTGTTCATAAAACCTTGTAAAATTCTCGGATGAGTTTATACATGTTTGGGAAAAGGATGGAGACATACTCATTTCAAAGCTAAGTAAGACCGTCGATCTGATGATGAAACTGATGAAGTCTGATGTTATTGAAACTAATGATCGGACAGTGCTGGTGAGCAACACTCATAAAATGTAGTTTAATCACATAAGAGTAAGAATGTAAGATCGATTACCATTCCAAGAACATAAATGAGATTTCTTATATTGGCAAACCCACACCCACTAGGGTTACATTTTATGGGACTATGGAAAGTGTTGATACACACTCCTGTAATTATGCTGCATATATTCTTTCTTAATTCCTGTAAATACTCTTATCTAGTTTGTATGATTTCCTCTGTATAAAACCAGAGCTATGCTCCTGTGAATAATATCATTCGATTCCATAATACAATATGGTATCAGAGCATTAACGATCAAAACCCTTCTTCTTCTTCTTCTTCTTCTTCTTCTTCTTCTTCTTCTTCTTCTTCTTCTTCTTCTTCTTCTTCTTCTTCTTCTTCTTCTTAACCATGTCTGATAATCCTCAATCCTCTGCTGAGACAACCACCATCTACAATGCTGCAAATCTTTCGACAACGTTGATCTCGATCAACATGGCGAACATTACGAAACTCACGCATCTCAACTACATCATGTGGAGCAGGCAGATCCGGGCTCTTCTTGAAGGCCACAAGCTTCATCAATTCCTCGATGCACCTGCTCCTCAAGCAATGATCGTGGTAGATGGCACTGCCTCTCCCAATCTAGAGTATGCCCCATGGAGACGTCAGGATTGACATCTCTACAGCGCTATCATTGGCGCTATCTCACTCCCGGTTCAGTCTGTCGTCTCAAGCGCCATTACAACTTCTGATGTCTGGAATATTCTTGCGTCCACTTGTGGAAATCCAACAAGGGATCACATACGACAACTTAAGTTCCAGATCAAGCAATGCACCAAGGGAACCAAAACCATCAGAGAATACCTACGCATCATCAAATCAAAAGCCGATGAACTTGGTTTACTAGGCAAGCCTCTGGATCTAGAAGATCTCACTGAACAGATCCTTGCTATCAATGGTCGTAACAATCTGATCTTTTCCGAGCTTCATGAACGTCTGCTCAATCGAGAGGCGATGATCCTCTGTTCTGAAACTCCACAGACTGGTCCAATCACAGCAAACACAACTGATACTCGCCCACGTCAAAACTGGAAATCAAACAACAGCAACAACAATAACTCAAGGAACAATTACACAGCCACACCTCAGTACAACAACAATCGCAGCACACGACCTTACCTTGGTCGCTGCCAAGCTTGTGGGATTCAAGAACACAATGTAAAGTACTGTCCAGAGTTCCGTATAGTTCGTGGCTCTGCTTCTGCTTCTGCTCCATCTTCAAATAATAATACACCGTGGCAATCATCATTCCCACAGCAGTCATGGAGACTTCAAGCGAATCAAGCAATGTTGTCTGGCTCAGACTCCTCCACTTGGCTCCTCGACTCTGGCGCTTCTCACTATATGACATCAGACCTTGCGAACTTGTCTCTTCACTCACCATACACTGGAGGCGACGATGTCCTGCTTGGTGATTGCTCGGGTTTGCAAATCACTCATACTGGTTCCTTATCTACACTCTCCTTTACTCGTCCTTTCTTTCTTAACAATGTTCTTTATGTTCCATCTCTTGACAAAAATTTACTCTCGGTATTTCAGTTGTGTTATAGTAATGGTGTTTCTGTCACATTTACTCACACTTACTTCAAGGTCAGGGATCTGAACACGGGGGTTATTTGGTTGGAAGGCAAACCTAAGAATGGAACTTATGAGTGGCCACAACTTCAGACTTCTACACCGCCTTCTCTTGCTTTTGCTTCTGCTTCTGCTATTAAGACTTCGATTTCGGATTGGCATTCCCGTTTGGGCCATCCTGCTTTATCTATTTTAAAAACTCTTATCCCTAGGTTTGATTTACCTTTATCTTCTAAAGCTCTTTTCGACAAGCCATGTAATGCTTGTTCTATCAATAAAATTCATAAGTTACCATTTCAAAACTCGACTCTTGTCTCCACTCATCCTCTTCATGTTGTTTTCTCGGATGTTTGGACTTCTCCAGTTCTTTCAATCGATGGTTTCAAGTATTACATTTTATTTGTTGATCACTTTACTAGGTATACATGGTTATATCCATTAAAACAAAATTCCCATGTCCATGAGGTCATTGTTAAGTTCAAAGCGTTAGTCGAAAAAAAATTTCAATCAAAGCTACGAACATTGTATACGGACAATGGTGGTGAGTATATCGCACTCGCAAACTTCCTATGTAGTCACGGTATATCTTACTTTACTACTCCACCACACACGCCTGAGCATAACGGCATAACAAAACGTCGCCATCGACATATTGTCGAAACTGGTCTTGCTCTCTTGAGCCATGCTTCAGTGCCTAAGTCCTACTGGACATATGATCTTTCTACGACTGTGTACTTGATCAACCGCGTGCCGACTCCGATTTTGTCTCTAAAGACACCGCATGAATGTCTCTTTGGAACTCCACCGAATTTTCAAAAACTAAAAGTATTTGGATGTTTGTGTTTCCCGTGGCTCAAGCCGTATGCTAAGCACAAATTAGATCCAAGGTCAACGCCTTGTGTATTTCTTGGTTAGTCACCATCCCAAAGCGCATACTTTTGCTTAGATCATTCAACTTCGAGGATTTACACGTCACGACATGTTATTTTTCATGAATACATGTTTCCTTTTTCTATGTCAGTACCACTAACGTCTAATGTTTCTTCTGTTCATGAGGTTTTAGAAACTCCTGCAGATTCTGTTACAGTAACATCTCTGCACTCTGACATTGCGCATTTCCCACCTGTTACAAACCTGGCTCCGACCTCAGAAGTCACAGTACCCACAGCGCCAGTACAGCCTCATCAATCATCGCAGTCACCACCTTCTACAACGCCTGCAACGGCTACTTCATCAGCTCCACCAGTCGTGTCTACTATCCCTGATGCTACACCAGCACCAACTACAGAACAACAGCCACCTGCGCCACAAACTGAAGCTCAGCCTGCTCAACCAAGGCGTACAAGCAATCAAAACCGCAAACCAGTCCAAAAGCTTAACCTCACAGCTACTGTGTTTACAATATCTTAGACAATTCCAACAAGTGTGGCTGAAGCTCTCAAGGATCCTAGATGGCGCAAAGCCATGTATGATGAACTGGAAGCATTGGCTCAAAACAGGACATAGGATCTCACTGATGCTTCTGTTGCAGCGAATATAGTTTGGCTGCAAATGGGTATTTACTATCAAACGACATCCTGATGGCTCCATAGGCAGATTCAAAGTGCATCTGGTCACTAAAGGCTTCCATCAAAGGCCTGGTGTTGATTTTTATGAGACATTCAGTCCAATCATCAAACCTGCAACAATTCGTTTGGTGTTGAGTGTCTCTGTCTCTCACAACTGACAGCTACGACAACTAGATGTCAACAATGCCTTCCTCCAAGCCAGCTAGAGGAAGAAGTGTTCATGTCACCGCCACCGGGTTTAAAGACAAGACACAACTGTATGCTGTTTGCAAACTTCATAAGGCAATTTATTGTCTGAAACAAGCTCCAAGAGCTTGGTATAATGAGCTCCGGACATATCTTCTTCAGTCAGGGCTCACCAACTTACTAGCTGATGCAAGCTTATTCATCTACAACACGAATGGAACCCTCCTCTATCTGTTGGTCTATGTCGACGATATCATTATCACCGGCAACAATGGTTCCGTCGTCAACAGCTTCATTCTTTTCCTTTCCACCCGGTTTTCATTAAAGGATTGGGCTTTCTCTCTTATTTTCTTGGCATTGAAGTTTCAAGAACAAAACATGGCTTATTACTAAATCAACATCGTTACATTGCAGATATTCTTCATAGGACCAAGATGACTACAACAACACCAGCGACTACACCCATGTGTGCAACCACTCCGCTCAGGCTCCACACTGGAACTCCTCTACCTGATCCAACAGAATATAGAGCCACTGTGGGAGCTTGCAGTATCTCTCACTTACTCGCCCCGGCATATCTTATGCAGTCAACAAACTCTCGCAGTACATGCACCAACCAACCACAGATCATTGGACGGAAGTCAAACGTGTTCTGCGATACCTCGTTGGCACACCGAAAAATGGTCTCTTCTTCTCCACGTAAAACACTCCTTCCCTCCATGTATTCACTGACGCTGATTGGGCGGGAAACAAAGACGACTACATGTAAACTGGAGCGTATTTAGTCTATTATGGCCGACATCCTATCGCTTGGTCCTCCAAGAAGCAATCTGGAGTTGCTCGCTCATCCACCGAAGCTGAATACCGTTACGTAGCCAATACAACTGCTGAAGTTACGTGGATCAAATCACTGCTTGCAGAACTTGGGATTAAAACCACTACAGCACCAGTCACCTATTGTGACAACAAGGGAGCCACGTATCTATGCGCCAATCCCATGTTTCACTCACGCATGAAGCACCTAGCTCTTGATTACCACTTCGTTCGCAACCATGTTCAAACTGGAAACATCCGTGTCTCCCATATTCACTCCAGCGATCAACTTGTGGATATATTAACAAAGCCTCTCCCACGACCACAGTTTCAGACATTGTGTGTCAAGATCAGATTTGCTACCCAACGTCCGTCTTGAGGGGGTGTATGGGACTATGGAAAGTCTTGATACACACTCCTGTAATTATGCTGCAAATATTCTCTCTTAATTCCTGCAAATACTCTTACCTAGTTTGTACGATCTCCTCTATATAAAACCAGAGCTCTACTCTGGTGAATAATATCATTCGATTCCATAAAACAATACATATAACATTCAGACAAAAACGTAACTAAAACAAAAGATAGGACCGAATCGAACTAAGTGTCAATTTGGACTTGTGAAACTAAAGGATTGGCTAGTTCAGTGATGCTTGGTTACTTGCTTCATCGGACATTAACATGTGTTCTATCAAAATTCTCACTACCTAACAGTTAACTCCTTTCTAGTTATTTTTTTATCTTTGTTTTCAACACCAAAAATACTTAAATTCACATAAAGACAAAAACCATAAAAATAAAGTATTAAAAGGCTGCATTAGTTAAAAAAAAGCTGCATTAGTACCAGAAGTTAAAACACCAAAGATCCTGCTGCTTCGTAGTCTTTGAATAAAAAAGACATAGCAAGGTCTCTTCCATTGCCTTAAATACCTCAACATAAGCCACAGAAACCACGGCCACCACAACGACCACCGGCTAAACGATCGCCGACATAAAGACCATGACTATAAGGGTAAGTTTCCTTTTCATCATCAGATTCTTCGCTATGATCATCACTAGAACGAGTCTTGGCATCTAATTTAGCTTTTTTCTTAGAAGGTTCCTCATCATCAGACGAATTGATCTCTGTCTCGGCTTTTACAGAGCGGCCAGTTTTACCAGCGGTAGCAATTTCATTGTTAGGACTGATCAATGTGATCTACAAATCAATCTTTTCTTCGATCTTCTGAACACGATCACCCAATCTTTCTATCACCTTCTTGGTATCAAACTGTTCCTTCTCGTTCACGTTTTTCTCCAAATCATCTACCTCATCTCTCATAACTTTCATCATAGGCTTCGTGGCCTTATTCACAGCAAGAGCTGCTGGTTTACCTTTGATTGCAGATTTCTTGTCCATAGAGAAGATGATAAGAGCGGCTCTAGGTTAGAATGAAAAAAAGCATAAGCCCCAGACAGATTATTTATAGCTCTTTATCTTGGCTTGGGGCACAATGATCCTTTTAACGTGTATTCCTTTTTTATCAATAAACATCACTAGGTTTTTTTCCCGCACTTGCGGACTTAATAATTTTACAAAAAATATATTTAGATATATTATCAATTCAAAAATCATTATAATAGATTATTTTCATGCTTTTGAAATCATAAATCTTTTGTTAATAGAATAAAATATATTTTACTACATAAAATAGAATTAAAAACATTCATATATACGTAAAACTATATTCAAAGATTTATATTTGTTTTTAAAATATTTTTGGATAACATAATATATAATCTTTTTAGATAATGATGATTATTACATTAACAAATTTTTTTTTAATTTTTCGGTAAATATATATTAACAAATCTAATATAATTATTTATTAAAGGTAATAAAGACTTTAAATGCTCTAAATTTTAACGTGTGAGCGATAAATTAATTTTAAAATAATAGTATAAATATTTTTGAATTCTTTTACAACTTTTCAGAAATTATTACAATGATTAATTTTGATTTTCCTAAGAAATTTATCTATTTTATGTGATATATATATATATCTGTATATGTATATTAAATTAGATTCGTTTAAATATTATTAAACCAAATATAATATAAACATATATATATATAACAATTTAATATTACTAAAATAATATAATATAAGTTTTAACTATTTAAATATGATATTGCCTTTAAAGTTTTAAATTATTCTCAAGAAAATGATAAAATTATTTATTTATTAAGATTAATAATTGAATATTATGACTAAATCTAAAATATATTATCTAATATATTTAAATTGATAATTCAGATAAAACTAATAAAATATGACAAATAAGAAAAATTACTTAAAATCATGGGGAGCATGACAAATCAGCAAATTCACTTCATTTTTTGTTTTAATTTGTGGGTTACACAAATCTAATCTAATTATTTATTAAAAGTAAAAAAGACTTTGTGAGAGCGATAAATTAATTTTAAAATAATAGTATAAATATTTTTGAATTATTTGCCAACTTTTTCAGAAATTATTACAATGATTAATTTTGATTGTCCTAAGAAATTTATCTATTTTATTTGATATATATATACATATATATATATATATTAAAATAGATTCGTTTTAATATTATTAAACCAAATATAATATCTCTATAATATTATTTGAAAAATCAGTTTCATACGTGTCGCACTCACGTTAATTCTCATAGTGATTGATTACAATGATACCCTTAATGAATTAAAATGATATTTAAACACTATTATTGATTTTTTATTTAAATTATTTTTTAATATTTTCCAAATAATATATATAGTAAAAAGGAAATATTATAAAGTTTATAAAGCGAATTTAAAAATGAAAATATAGGTATAAATAATATGATTTCATTAAAAATGAAAGTTCACAAAATATTGATATTCTATTATAAAATATTTTTAAATAACATAAAATATACTAATATACTTTCTTTATATTTATACTTTCCCAGATAATCTTGATATTAGAAAAAGAAATATTGTTTATTTTTAAAAATAATTTTAAACAGTACAACAATATATATTTTTCACAGTAACAGAAATATTTTTAATATATTTATCTATTTTTTAGATAATTACATAAAATAATTAAGTAACATAAACTGATATAAGTTTTACTGACTAAAATATTTTATAATTAGTATTATTGAAATTTTATTTGTATTTTCTTATATTTATTTGACCATAATTTCTTTCAATTACAGCAAAAATATTTATAATTTTTTTTACTTATATAATAAGATTTCTCAAATATAATCACAATTTTTTACTGCTTATTTTAAAGAGACATTACAAAACGAAAAATAAATTTTAACAATAAACATTATTTGATCAAATAACAAAATATTTTAAAATCACACTATGCACTTTAATGAGGTAGATATATTATATTTTGCATTATTAAAATTATATGTTTTCTTAATATTAAATTTGCTTTTAAATTTTATGTTTTTATGTTTGTGAACCTTAATATAAACATAACCAAAAGGCATAAAATCATTTATAATTAATAAAAATATTTTAGTTATTGTAAATATTGATATGTGTTCATGAGCTTCCAAAAATGTATCAATTACTTATTATGTAACTTTCTATAGATCATCATTTTTTCTAATATATATATATATGAATGAGATTGCCTAATATTATTGTTATATTAATTTACGTAATTTGGAACCAAACACTTTAGTTTATTTTTTTATTTCATTCTAAGCACAATATATCTGAAGTTATAAATAATCTTTCTAAAATATATTTACACATCTAAGACAAAAATCAACCTAATGCAAATAAAAAAATTAATCAAAATTTTAATATATTTTGAATAAAAAATTTATAACTAAATTCAGAGAAATAGATGCAGCTTAATATATCCAAATGATAACTAAACCGATTGTAAAAACAACAAAACCAACTAGATATAACATATCTAAAATTATATGTATAATTAAAGTAATATAAATTATGCATAAAACTATAAATTAATTTAAATTAAAATTAAATAGCAATTAATTATTATAATATATATTTACTTTATAAATATTTATACATGTGCATGAGCACGGGAAAATCACCTAGTAAACATATATATACCAATTTAATATTACTAAAATAATATAACATAAATTTTAACTATTTAACTATGATATTATCTATAATTTTTTAAATTATTCTCAAGATAATGATAAACTTATTTATTTATTAAGATTAATAATTGAATATAAAATATGACTAAATCTAAAATATATTATATAATATATTTAAATTAATAATTCAGATAAAACTAATAAAACATGATAAATAAGCAAAATTAAAATCATGGGGATCATGACAAGTCAGCAAATTTACTTCATAAATAATAGTATAAATAATAGTATAGATAGATAGATTAGGCGGAAAAGAAAATGAATTTTTTTTTCCTGAACAAAACAAAAGGAAACTAACATCTAAATTTATTGGCCCAAATCATATTGAAGTTGCCCATTTATAGCCCATCAAATTATCATCAGCGAATCTCTGGTGTTCTTTATCATAAAGCGAACTACGTTTGTCTGAAGGTTCCTCCAAATCGTCTCTTCGCAGGTTGGTTTCTCGACGCGATCTCAATTGTATTTTCTAGGGTTTTCATCGATTTCAATCGTTTAGGTTTTCGAGATCTTATGCATAAGGCGATTTGTAGTTCATGAATCAGCAATCTTTTCCCCTAATCTGTTAGGGTTTTAAATTGGTTAGCTTCATCTTGATGTCGGTTTGCATCAAATTAAGACTTTTTTTTTATCGAACAAGTTTAGATCTTGTCTTCATCAACTTAGTGTGTCTCCATGTTTATGCTTAATGTCGGATATGGTTTTGGCATACACGTCCTCGACCTCTTTGGTTCTAATTCCCTAATAGTCGCCTTTTGGAACAGATTCACAGGCAGTGAGATATGGATAGTGAGAGAAAAGTGCATCCGGACTGTATAAACGCCTCGAATCCTTACCACGAGTGTGTGGAGTACTGCTTTAAGAAAATAGCTGAAGCAAAGGCCAGACTAGAGAAGCAAGGTACTTGTTTTTACCCTCTTGATGTATCTATTCGTATGTGTTGGATTTAGTGGGTCTTTGAGTTTGATGTATAGCTAGGATATTCGTATAAAGAGTTGTGACTAATTTTCACTTCAAGTTTCTGGTGATTCTATCATCTGTTTTTAATACGTTTCCTGTAATTGTTATGGTCTATAACTCCATTGTATACCTGTAGCTGGTTGAGGTTTAGATTGATGTGAGTACATTTGTACATTATGTATCTGGTGATTTACTCTTTGCAGACACGAATCTAGACATGTACGTTTTGATTCTGTTGTTCTGTCTAATGAAATAAGCATGTAAAGTTGTCAGAAGTGAGACTTACGCTCCTTTTTGTCATTTGTCAAAAAAGGATTAGTTAAAGCTGTCAGTGGGCAGTCAAGGGAGTCACTTGCTGATAAAAGAATAGAGGAAGAGAGTTCCGAGGAAGAAGATGAAGATGAGGAGGATAACCAAGAACCTGAAGTAGACGTCTCCCAACTTACAGGGAGGAAGAAGAAGTTGTATGAGCTGAGACTTAAGATGGTACGTCTTTTTTCTTATAGTCATTAAGCTCAACTCTGTAACTTTTCTTTAAGATCGTTTTGTATATGTATCCGCCTTATGGTTTCAGAATCAAGCAAGAAAGATCAATCAGACAGATGTCGGGTCTGAAAAGAAGAAAATGGAAGCACCAACTGAGCCAAAAGGAATCTCGAAACAGAAATGGGTGGAGGCGAGGCAGAAAAAGATTGGGAAAATTCTCGATGCTAATGGTTTGGATATGTCAAAGGCTTACATGCTCGATACTCAAGAAACAGCAGAAACCAAATACAAGAAATGGGAAAAGGAACCCACACCTTCTGGTTGGGATGGTACGTAGCAGTTTTCACTGAATTGTGATTTTGTTTTGTTCACATTGATTCATGCTAGTGGTCTAACTGCTGTCTTTATCTTCAGTCTTCAACCAGAAGACGTTATACAATGCATACAAGAAACGGACAAAGAACATTCAGGTTGACATAGAGGAGTACAACAGAATGAGAGCAGCTGATCCAGAGTTTTACCGTGAGGCCTCGAGCTTGCAATACGGCAAGGTTAGTTGATATACCGTTTTGGTCATTTGGAGATTCAAGTCTTGAGCAAAGTTTCTCAGTCCTTTGTTGATCTTTTGCAGGCACCAAAAATTTCAAAAGATAAGATAGATAAGATGGCAAAGGAGCTGCATGACAGAGAGGAGAAACGACAGGAGTTTAGCAGGAGAAGAAAGTTCAGGGAAGAGAAGGATATCGATTCGATCAACGACAGAAACGAGCATTTCAACAAGAAAATCGAGCGTGCGTTTGGAAAGTACACGCTGGAGATCAAAAACAACTTGGAGCGAGGAACTGCATTGCCAGACTAAGTTACTTGAGATCACATGTTGGAATGAATTATCTGGTCGAATTATATGCTTTTGTCTGCTTATTGTCTTTAATATCTGGTAGAATGTACCACCACATTCTCTCGTTAGAGAGAAAAACTGTAAGCATCTTTTTTTAACCTTTTCCAATTCTCTTTTCTACCTTCTCAAAAATTTAATGCTACCAAATGGCAAAAAGTCTTAAATGATAGTAGTAATTAAATGGATTTTGAGGTCTTGTTAGTTTAACAACTTTCCTAAAACAAACCTTTGGAGGTCACTAATTTCATTTTTAATGGATTTATTTTTAATATTCGGAGTGTTTGTCCTGTGGAGAGTTTATAGCAACAAAAAAATGCAACGAACAAATTAAAACAAAATATTTTACCAAAAAAAATATTGTTCACTTGTATGGAGTTTATATCTGTGTTTCAAAAAAAAAAAAAGTATGGAGTTTATATCTTTATGTTTTCCAGCAAATTCTTATAACTAATTTTTTACTAATACAACTTTTGACTATTTAGATATTTCAAAATATAAATATTCCGTTAACAAGTTATATTTTTAAATATTTAGTTACTTCAAAACTAAATATAATTAATATTTTAGATATAGCAATTGTATTTCACGTATTCAGATATTTATCCGGGTCTCAATTCTGTTCTGGTTTGATTTTTGTCTTTCATGTATAAGGAAACATGAACGTTTAAAATAGTTTGACTCTCTGTTTAGTGTTTTTTAATTAGGTTTAGTTAAACCTCAGGTGTAGATCATTTATCCTTTGAACAAAAAAGGGAAAGAGCAATTACTTACATTTTTACAATTATCAGCTGACAAACGATCTGGTATTTATTTCATACGTGTTTTTTTTTTTCAATTTAGCAAGCAAGACAATGAAACTAGGAATCTCTTAGGTATTCAAGTGATTTTATTTTTCTTTATTTTGTTCATTCAGAATATCATTTTATGTAACAATAAAGCACATTAAAAATAAAAACTTATGCAACTATCTCATATTCGAACTTGTCTGAATACAACCTCTATTATAGTAGACATAACTTTTCTTTTAACAATGTTGGCTTAGATAAAAAAAATCATAATAGCTATTTCCATATAAATGAAAAAGTTCAAAATATTGAATTACATAGTAGATTCAGATTCAACTAATAAACTGAAATAACTTGAGAAGAGAAACAAGTCTATAAGGGTACCCAATTGCCTATAAAACATGAATTCTTAAAGATATATACGAGTTTGTTTGAAGATTCAAAGGATTGTAATAAAGCTCATTTGGTTGATTGAATTCAATATTTACATCACACATGTTTGTAAATATTTGTCATATGTCTGAAGATCACAGAGTGTCTATGTAGCAAAAATTATCATGTATGATGTGGTGTTAAAATAAAATTGAAGACTTTACAATGAAATGCAAGAATTGTACAATATTGAAATGTAAAGTTTTTTAGTCAATGCATTTTATATGCGCTGGAGACAATCACAAATGTCCATAGTGTTGATGACATGTATCACAAAATTTTTTATATGGTTATTATAGAATCCCTAGTTTCGATAAGAAGTCTTTCTCTTATTCAATATCAAAGCTCAAAAACAAAGCTTTCAATCACCAAATCATATGTTATGCAACAACTCAATGCATCTCCATATTTATATCGCTTATCATATCCTAACATTCATAGGATTAACACAAATCATATTTCCTAATCTTATAGATGATCATGAAACCAATTAAGAAAAGGAAACTTTAAAGTCAAGCTTATCCAACAATCTCCCCCTCAAGCTTGAAACCATCTCCACACACTTCTTGAACTCCAATGAGTTCTCTCATTTCCTTGAACTTGATCCTATCGAGTGACTTGGTCAAGATATCCGCCCGTTGCTCACTTCCTGCGATATGTTCGACTTCGATTTGCTCGTTTTCAATACACTCCCGTATGAAGTGAAACCTTCTGTGAATATGTTTACTTCTACCATGGAACACCGGATTTTTAGTTAAGGCAATCGCAGATTTATTATCCACCTTCAACACCACACATTTGCTATCTTCTCCTGTTGCTTCGCCTAAGAGCTCCTGTAACCAAATAGCTTGTTTTGCAGCTTCTGTTGCTGCAATAAACTCGGCTTCACATGAGGATAGAGTCACTATTTCTTGCTTAGTCGAGCTCCAAGTTACAGGGCTGTTACCACAGTAGAATATATGACCCGAGGTGCTCTTACCGTCGTCAGTGTCGACGTTATGATAGCTATCACTATAACCCATTAGCTTTGCTCCCTTGCCGCGTAAGTAATGAAGACCAAGGGTGCAGGTACCACGGAGGTATCTTAGGACTTGCTTCAGTGCTGCACCATGAGACGCTTTAGGTTCTTGCATATATCTGCTGAGAACTCCAACAGAGAAGCTCAAGTCTGGTCTCGTATGTAAGAGGTAACGAAGGCATCCAATAGTACGGCGATACTCCTTCTCGTCAACCTTAGCTTCGTTGGGTGACTTAGAGAAACTTGCATTGACCTCCATTGGCACATGAGTCAAATTGCACGAGCTCATCCCTGTATGTTCGAGTATTCTTTGAGCATACCTGTCCTGCTTGAGAATGATTCCTTTATCATGCTGCACGACCTCTATTCCCAAGTAGTAGGTTAATCTCCCGAGGTCACTCATCTCAAATTTAGACGCCATCTCACCCTTAAAATCAAATATAGACTTCAATGAAGAACCTGTAACCAACAAATCATCCACATACACAACCACAAGAAGAGATTTCTCTCCCTCTCCCTTGTGATAGAGAGAAGGCTCTTTCGAGCATCGTTGAAAGCCCAGTGACTTCAAGATCGTATTGATTCTAATGTTCCAGGCCCTCGGTGCTTGACGTAATCCATAGAGAGCTTTCTTAAGTTTATAAACTTTATGCTCTTCTCCTTTGATGATGAAACCTTCAGGTTGGGTGACATACACGTCCTCCTTTAGTTCTCCGTGAAGGAAGGCTGTCTTGACATCAAGGTGATGTATTTCCCACCCGTGTGATCCAGCTAGTGCGATAATCAACCTGATTGTTTCCATACGAGCTACTGGTGCGAATACTTCATCGTAGTCTATGCCGTGCCGTTGAACGTATCCCTTTGCTACCAACCTTGCCTTATATTTTCTTACGGTACCGTCGGCATTACGTTTGATTTTGAAAACCCATTTGAGTCCAATGGGTTTTATTCCTGCAGGCAGTTCTATGAGATCCCAAGTATAATTTTTTTTCTATTGAGAAGATCTCATCCTTACAAGCATCAATCCATACTTTCAAATCTTTAGCTTCAGCAAAGCTCCATGGTTCATCGTTTATGATGGTTAGTAGACGCTCACCCTCGACTTCTGCTATTAATATGTAGTCATCGAGGTAGGAGGGTTTGTGGGTTACTCTGGTTGATCGTCTTAGTGGCTGTGCATTATCGTCGGTTCCGTCATCACCATCATCATCATTCTCGTTGGAATTTTCATCATGAACGGTGGCACCATCGTCCTCTGCTTCATTAATATCCTCTGCTTCGTTATCTTGGCCACTGTTACATAGTCGTCTTAGACTAAGATCATGTTCTCCCTTATCGAGTTCCTCCATCCAATTCCACGGCTTCGTTTCATCGAAAGTAACATCTCGGCTCACGATGATTTGCTTTGTCACATGGTCAACCAGTCTATAGGCCTTCGATCCCGGCTCTGTTCCGAGGTGAACCAGGGTTCTAGATCTATCATCAAGCTTCTTTCTTCCAGCTGACTCGGTTCTAGCATAACAAACACAACCAAACACCTTAATATGCGAGAGACTTGGCTTTCTTCTTTTTAAAGCTTCGTAAGGAGTCATATCGAGTAGTGATCTTGTTGCTACTCTGTTAATAAGGTATGTAGCATGCCTTACTGCTTCCCCCCATAGGTGATTTGGCATGTTCATGTGCTTAAGAATGCTTCTAGTCATCTCAAATAGAGTCTGGTTTCGTCGCTCTACTACTCCGTTTTGTTGTGGTGAGTATGGTGCAGTCAGGTGTCGGTTGATACCATATTTTTCACAGTAGGCATTGAACTCGTTGGAGACAAATTCTCCTCCTCGATCTGTTCTGAAGTTTTTCAGCTTGCTGCGTGTTTCCTTTTCGACAAGAAGCTTGAATCGTTTGAACTTTTCGAGCGCATCGCTCTTATGAGTTAAGAGTACAGTCCACATGTAGCGTGAGTGGTCATCGATCAGAACGAAGACATATTTCTTGTGTGATGGAGTCGACGGCGTAATGGGACCACAAAGGTCGGCATGAACCAACTCAAGAACTTCTGATGCTCGATAGCTGGTGGCTTGTGGGAAAGTTTTTCGTGATTGTTTTCCTTTCAGGCATGATACGCCGGTTTCATTGCTTCGATGTGTAGATGTTATCCCAACGACAAACTCCTTGTTGGCCATCATTCTTATCTTTTCTTGGTTGATGTGACCTAAGCGAGCATGCCATAGATTTCCTTCTTCGTTTGATTGGATCTGCAAGCATTGAACCTGATCTACCTCCATCTTTACTTTGTATAGACGATTCTTAGCTCGTGTTGATCTTACCATCAGCGCTCCTTGTCGATCATATAAGCTCAGGACATCATCTTTCATGCGCACCTCACATCCAACTTCAGTAGCCTGTCCTAGAGAGATGATGTTACTTCGTAGTGCCGGTATGTAATAGACGTTTCTCAGTACTTTTTTCGTTCCAGACTTGCCGATGAACCTAATTGACCCTTTTCCCACTATGTTGATCTTTGAGTCATCACCAAAGCGCACTTTTCCAGTAAGAGTGTCGTCGAGTTCGTGAAAGAATACACGATTACCACACATGTGGTTACTGGCACCATTATCGAGATACCACACATCCATTGTATCAGACTCAGTCTCAAAGGTCTTCGGGTTCACCTTCCTTTCATTTAGATACACCACTTCGTGCATCATAAGATTATCAGCTTCAGAGGTATCTCCGTCTTTATTTTCAACAACTTCTTGGACCTTCAAGAGTTTATCAGGACAGTCGCTTGCGTAATGCCCAAGTTTGTCACACTTAAAACAAGTGATGTGAGAGATATCTACACCTTGTCCTTGTTTGTACGCCTCTCTTTGTTGCTGGAATGTTCTGCGTCCGCGGCCTCTTCCCCTCCAAGATGATCGGCCACGTCCTCGTCCTCGGCCATTGTTATAGCCTTCGGAACTTGATTCTGCGGTGTACATTAGCTTTACGGATTCCTCACTCAATTCCTCTTCTTCATCTGCAATTCTTTCTTCATACGCTTTTAATCTCCCGGCAATATCCTCAAAGCTTGTTGTCTTAAGATCAAGCATCTGTTCAAGCGAAGCAACCATGAGAATGTACTTCTTTCTAGGTAGACTTTTCAAGAATTTTTTAACAATCTTGGATTCCTCGATTATTTCTCCTAGAGAAGCTGATTTTGAAGTGAGTTCAGACAACTTTCCAGCAAAACTATCGATTGTATCACCATCCTTCATCTTAAGCCTATCAAATTCTTCCATTAGTGTCTGTAACCTAGCTTCCTTTACTCGTTCTGCTCCTACGTGTCTTGCTTTGACCGCATCCCAGATTGCTTTTGCTGAATCCAACTCGCCGACTTGTAATATCAGTGCTTCAGGGATAGATTGGAACAAGAGTGCGGTAGCCATATTATTTTTCTTAGCATCTGTCGTACCAGGATCTATGGTCTCCCAAACCTCACTGACCTTAAGGACTACTTTCATTCTCATAGCCCACACCGTGTAGTTTGAAGCTGTTAGCATCGGATATTTTATGGAGGCTGGTCCGGCGTCTTTGTGTAGCACGATCGCATTCTTCTCATCATTCTTTTCGTCACTCATGTTTGTTTTGCTGGCTCTGATACCAAATATAGAATCACTAGTTTCAATAAGAAGTCCTTCTCTTATTCAATATCAAAGCTCAAAAACAAAGCTTTCAATCACCAAATCATATGTTATGCAACAACTCAATGCATCTCCATATTTATATCGCTTATCATATCCTAACATTCATAGGATTAACACAAATCATATTTCCTAATCTTATAGATAATCATGAAACCAATTAAGAAAAAGAAACTTTAAAGTCAAGCTTATCCAACAGTTATATGAGGCACAATGATGTGACTTGTACATCTAAGTTAGTTTAATATCTCGAGCATAAGAATGTATATATACTCTGGTAGAGAGGTTCATGGTTTCCAAGAAGGATACACATAATAGGAAAGTAACAAACCTCTAGAGGTTGGGGAGTCCATCTCCACCACTTGTGCCACCATCATCACCTCCACTGGGGCCTTTCTTCTTGGAAGCTGAAGCATCTTGATCAAAGGAGTGCTTGAACTTCCTCTTTCTCTTCTTGGAGTGCTGCTTAGGTGAAGAGTCTTAACACAAGAACGAAATAATAAAAACGCCAAAGATGATCATCACCATTACCAAGAACACATAAATGATAATACATTGTGTTAAGAAAATGATAATATATTCAAGTGAAACAATTACCATTAGGATTGGGGTTTGATCCTCCCACTTGCGTTTATCATTTGGATTGACATATATATCTATGTTTGGTTTTAGAGCCTACGGAGATGTTAAGAATTGAAACCGTACGAGCCAATCTTGCTCTAGCAGCCTCAAACGCATGTGAGGTACATCATCTTGACTTCAAACCTGCATTCCTTCATGGAAAACTGAAAGAGTTTATGCTACGCAGCCGGAGGGGTTCAAAGTGAAAGGGAGTGAAAATAAAGTATATAAGCTACATAAGGCGTTCTATGGACTAAGACAAGCACCCAGAGCTGGAATATCAAATTAAAGTCAATTCTCAAGGATCTGAATTTCACTAAGTGTTCTACGGAGCCTTCACTCTTCCGGAAGCAGTTTAAAGGCTGCATACTTCTTGTAGCCGTCTATGTAGATGACCTATTGGTCACAGGTTTAAACTTGGACGTTTTTCCAGAGTTTAAGGCGGAGATGGCAAGAAAATTCGAGATGAGTGATCTTGGAAAAGTCATTTACTACCTTGGTATTGAGGTGTCTCAATGTGAAGATGGAACTGTTTTGAACCAGTTAGATTCTAGAAGAAGCTGGAATGCAAGAGTTTAATTTGGTTCATATACCCATGGACTCGGGTTTGAAATTGTCGAAAGCACCAAAAGAGCAAGACATCAACGAGAAAGAGTATATAAGGAATATTGGATGTCTGCGGTACGTGATTCATACTCGACCAGATCTTTAATATTTGGTTGGTTTATTAAGCAGATACATGCATGATCCTAAAAGGAATCTCACAAAGCTGCGTTGAAGCAAGTTCTGTGGTACTTGTGTGGGACTGTGTCACTTGGTCTTCAATTCAAGCGAATGAACAAGAAAGGCCTTGTTGGTTACAGTGATAGCAGCTTCAATGTGGACCCTGATGATGGCAAAAGCACGACGCGTATATTTTATTGTCCGTTAACTTGGTGTTCACAGAAGCAAGAAATTGTTGCTCTATCTTCATGTGATGCTGAGTTCATGGCGGCCATAGGACAGCAAAGCAAGCAGTATGGCTTCAAGAACTTCTTTAAGAAATCATTGGAGAAGAACGTGAGAAGGTAGTCATACGAACTGACAACAAATCAACAACTTACCAAAAATCCAGTGCTTCGTGGATGCAGTAAGCATATTCGTACTCGATTCCGTTTCATACGGGAGTGTGTCGAAGATGGTCTTGTTACCATAGAGCATGTACCTAGAAGTGAGCAAAAGGCTGATATTTTGATTAATGCACTTTGAAGGATCAAGTTCAAAGAGATGAGAGATCTTATTAGGATTCAAGATGTGTCAAGTAGTGATTTCAAGCTTAAGGGAAAAATGTTGTTTAAACTTGAAATAACTTGAGGAGCAAATTATCTATTTCCTGTCAAGATATGGATTAGAAAATAGGAAAAACTGTATTATTTAGGAGTTATCTAAATACTAGATATCTAATGTGTTTAGGACTTGTATTTTCATTTATAAGGAGATGCCAATGTGTGGCATAACTTACAAGTTTGAGAGCTTTAGTTTTGAGAGATTTTTTAAAGGAATAAGAAAATATTTTACTCTTGATTCTAAGGGCCTGATTGGCAAAGCAGATGAGAAAGCAGTAGCTGTATGCTATAAAAGCAGTATGCTGCATAAGCTGTATGCTTTTGCTAAACTGTTTAATAGATTGATTGGTAGAGCATTATGCAAATGCTATTTAAAATTATTATTAAAATTAGTATATAATATATAATATATTTATTTATAATGAATATATTTCTAATATATATATATATATATTTTTTTATTTTATATATTAATATATATATTATATTAATATATAAAAGATATATAATTATTTTGTTTTATTTACTAATTTCAAAAATTATGTTTATATCGAAAATGTTATTTAAAAAAATAAATTTTATAATTAAAATATCTATGTTAAAAATAATATTTCGCATTTAAAATATAATATAATTTATGTGATCAATTTAATTATATTATATTTTAAAATTTAATTTATATAATTAATTTAAAATATAATTTATATAACTAATTTATATAATTATTTTATATAATTTATTTAATCATTTTATATAATTTAATTTATATAATTAATTTAAAATATAATTTATATAATTAATTTAATATAATAAATTATATTTTAAATGTGAAATAATATTTTTAAAAATATTTATATGGTAAATTTATTTTAGAAATCAAAATTTCATTTTCTGGATATAAAAATAATTTTATGATATTATTAAAAATCAAATAAATAAACTAATTATATATTATTCTTAAATTATAAATTATAAATGCAAATGCTCTTCCAAAAGCTTCATATGAGAGCATTTGCCAGAGAGCATTTGGAGAGCATTAGCATTTAGTAAATGCTCTTTTAAATGCTTTTCTAACAAATGTTGATTGGATAATGTAGAGCATAATGCTAATGCTAATGCTCTACCAATCAAGGCCTAAGTGTTTAGATTCGATAGTAAGAAGTTGGGAGAAGCTCTAGTGATTTTCTTGATGTCGATTATTTTCACTCTCAATCAAAAAATTCAGTGCATTTGACAAATTAAAGTTCTCAATCAGTTGGGAAGTTCATGTTTTCAAACTTGTTCATGGTTCGACCAGAAAAGATGCGGCAAGGCATTGCTCTTTCAGATGAAGACCGGATCCCATGGCTTGAAAATTTTACAAGAGAGTTTGCGAGAACGTTTACTCAACGAAGAAACCGTTGTTTTAGCATGTTCTTCATTGAGAAAACAGTGTAGAGAAATCTTGAGAGGCTCTGATCTTGATTACAAACAGGAAAGCTATTCGAGTTGCAAGGTGAAGATTGTTTATTGGAACTTGGAAGGTAAAGCAGACGTGATCGCTGCTCGGTTACAGAAGCGAGCTTCCAAAGGAGAACGTTTCATGCCTCTCACTCTTCTACAGTCTCAGATTGAACTGCTTCAAGCTGATGAGTGTGAAATGATATTCAAACTTAGTGTGGTTCTAAGCCTCGAAGCTTATAGTTAATTCTATTCATGAACTGCTAACAAACTCTTTAAGCTCTTGAAAAGATATAAGCAACTATCGGCACCTTGTATTACTATTTTATCTTTTGAATCCTGATTTATTATTTTAATATAACTATGTAATTATTTATATTGACAATTTTACAACCGATAATCTTTTTTTTTTGAACCAATAATCTATTTCACGTTTCTATCTATGCACCAAACTCTCTGGACCTTTAAAAGGAACTTTCACCTACTATTAATCTATGTAGTCCACATGTACAAAACTACAAATAAGCGAAACTTTTACTTTCCTGGGTATTCACATTGTGACTGAACGACTTGATGGCCCATAGTCAAAAACAAAACAAAAACAACTTGATGGCTGAAGCGGTCAGATTATGTAGCCAGCAAAAGAACCCATAAGTGGGGAAAAACCAGCACAGCCAAAACAACTATAATTAAAAAAAAAAAAAAACTAGAATGATTAGTTATGGAGTATTTATTTGAATAATGAAGACCATATCAATTCTACCAACTGTTGCATTATTGTGTCATAGAAAATAAATAAAAAAGACATTTAACTTAGAGCAGAAGTATCTCCATGTCAAATAGTGGTAATACACAAATATAGGATGTTGTTCAAAACAAACAAAATTAACAAAGCAAAATGTCTGTTGGAACTTGCAAGACATCATCATTACGACAATTATTCATATTAGCAATTTATAGCGCAAAATTAATTAAGCCTTAGTGCGTGCATTAAGGCATTGCGTTTGTTTGGGCCATGAGTAGTGCCATCCTTATAAGAAGCATCTACATCTTTTAGGTATTCTTAGAATACTTCAAAAAGTTAATATTAAAAGACAATGCAATTATTTAATTATTTTTTATTTACAGAAATTATTCAATTATAAGTGACATGTCTATAATGATTATCTAAAAAACATCTCAATTATTTCAAATGAGCTATTTTGTCACTTTTTCTTTAATTTTTTTTTGTAAAAACTCTACTAAAATACTCAGTTGAGTTCCAATTTCTCTTGTTTCATATTTTCAACTATTTTATACGCAGTTGACCATTCAATATATTTTTTTTTGGTGGGAAAATGGGAGAAAATCTCCCAATATTTATTTAAACATCAAACTTCCAACTACACCCGAGTACGTCGTGGCCTTGAGAGACCATCAACATCCTCGCTCAAACACATAGCCACTTCTAATGGGGCATCGTCCAGACTATGGAAACCAAAAGGAAAAGAAAAAGCAAGGTTGGCCAACTCATCTGCAACGCGGTTTGCCTCCCTAAACACATGAACAATTCGGACTAACCAGTCCTTTACCAAGAAGCCATGGCACAACCGTACCAGGAAAGACAGTGGATGGGTATCCCCAATCCCTGTCGTAAGAAATTCCACCACCACTTTGGAATCAACTTCCAACTCCAATCTTCGTATCCCTTTCTCCCAAGCCACCACTAACCCATAATAAACTCCCCAAAGTTCCGCCAAGGGAGCAGAGCACCTACCAATATTCAAAATAAATCCTCCACACCATTCACCTTCACCGTTCCGTAATACTCCCCCTGCAGTCGCCGGCCCCGGATTGCCATGTGATGCTCCATCTGTATTCATCCTCATCCATCCCACTCTAGGCGGTATCCAGCCTATCATTAGTTCAACCCTGGTGCCACTAGCAATGTTTCTCTTCTCTGCTTCACTTACTAGCATCACTTCTTTTGCCAAGTTTCTTAAAAATTGTACTCTGTCCTTCCACAGCCGATTATCCCCAAAGACGTTCCCACATCTCCATTTCCATCCCCACCAAACAGCCAGGGAAAACATTGTCGACCACGGAACCCCGTTTCTCACTGTATTATCACGCAAATTTTCATAGAGCCATACAAGTAAAGTTTTCGAGAAGAACATCGTTCTCTTCGCAGCTGGAACAAAGCGAAGCCATACTCCAGTCATCGCAGGACAGTCCCTCAGCACATGTAAGATTGTTTCAATACCCCCTCTACAGACTTGACACACATCAGTGCCACTCAGATGGCGTCGATATCTTTCAGCGTTTGTCATAATTGCTTGATTTACCACCAACCAGAGAAACATCCTAACTCGTTCTGGCGCTACCACACGCCATAAACTTTCAAAGAAGCACCCCATATTTGGTTTTGGGGAGTTATCTCTTGTTATCATTGCATAGGCAGAGCTTACTGAAAACTTCCCATTCGAATTCTCCCCCCAAGCCAGCCGATCTTGTACTCCGGTCACCGTATCCACCACAACTGCTGCCAGTTCCAGTCGTTTCTCCTCTGTAACAAAAGGAGCAATTCTGTTGAGGTCCCAGCCTCCACCCTCCAACCATAGTTCTCTAACTTTCACATCTTCATAACCGTCTGGGAGATTGGCTATGACATCGGCTGCAATCTCATGGTTAGAAAGCCACTTATCCGTCCAAAACTTTATTTCTCTTCCATTCCCAATAACCCACTTATGTCCCTCAAGAATCACCTCCCTGATCCCTAGAACAATACTCCTCCAAGTAGACGACGCATTAGTCCCCGCCACCATCCACGTACGATCATGAATATCTCTCACTGAATACTTGCTTCGTAACACCTTAGCCCATAATCTATCCTTCTCCAGTATCAGACGCCACCCGACTTTAGCTATCAAAGCCTTGTTCATATCTCTTGCCTTTCTTATCCCAAGCCCGCCCTCCGTTTTAGGCTTACAGATTCTGTCCCAAGATACTAGATGTTGTCCACTTCCCCAAACAAAACTTCTTGAGAGGCTATCGAGTTTCTCAAGCGTGCTAGCAGGCAGACAAATCGTACTCATCGAATGCACAGGTATTGAAGATAACACTGCTTTAGTCAGAGTAACTCTTCCTGCCAGGCTTAACGTTTGCTTCTTCCACCCTGAGAGTCTTGATGCAACCTTCTCCAGCACCTCCTCAAAAGTGTCCTTATTTATTCTTTTTTGTAAAATCGGCATCCCCAAATATTTTCCTAACTCCCTTGTTGATGCAATACCACTTTCTCTGCTTATCCTCTCCCCTCTTCCTCTTGAGACATTCTTCGAAAAGAATATTTTCGACTTTGGAAGGCTAACTTTCTGACCAGAGGCACTGCAGAACTTTTCCAACACTCCTCTTATCACCCGCACTTGCGCTACTGAAGCTTCCGCAAATAGAATCAGATCATCAGCGAAACAGATGTGTGATAATTCCGGTCCACCACTCGACAGTTTTATAGGCTTCCATTTTTTCTCCTCCACCGCGCCCTCAATCAAATGACATAACCTCTCCATACACAAGACAAACAAATATGGAGATAGGGGATCTCCTTGTCTAAGTCCTCTAGATGGCTTAAACGTTTCTGATTTCTCTCCATTCCACAAGATGCTCATCGCAGGACCCGAAACACACTCCATAATCCTTCCCACCCAAGCTTCTGACAATCCAGCTGTCCTCAGCGTATCCTCCAAAAAGTCCCAACGCACGCGATCATAAGCTTTCTCTAAGTCTAGCTTCAGTAGCATCCAACCCTTCCGACCCTTCTTTCTTTTCATCGAATGCACAGCCTCCTGTACTACCACAATGTTGTCTGCACTTAAACGACCAGGAATAAAGCTAGATTGAGCAGGGCCAATCATCTTTTTCATCATCTCCTTCAGCCGTCCCACCATTGCTTTTGTTATGATTTTAAATAACACGTTGCATAGGCTAATGGGGCGGAACTGAGTAATACTTTCCGGTTTCATCACTTTTGGTATCAGTACCACAAGCGCATCATTCGTCCCTTCTGGTAGCTTTCCAGTCTCAAAGAACGAGAGTACAAAGCTAACCACCGATGCCTTTACAGTCTCCCAACATCTCTGATAGAAGATTGGCTGGAAACCATCTGGGCCTGGCGCCTTGAAGCTCCCCATATTTCTAATAGCCTTCTCCACTTCTGCTTCTGAGAAGACTTTATTCAAGGTAATGTGGTCCTCGCTTGTAAGCCTCGTAAATCCCCTCGCCGGTAGATCTTGTGGAGCTAAATCAACATCTTCTAAGGAGTAGAGCTTCTTGAAGTAATTCACAGCTAACTCTTCAAGTGCCTGAGGGTCTGATACCCATCTCTCTTCATTATTCTTCAGCATCTCAACTCTATTCCGCCTTCTTCGAATAATAGTTGACATGTGGAAGAACTTAGTATTTCTATCTCCATGAGCCACCCACTTCTCTCGAGATTTCTGGAACCAAATATATTCTTCTTGCTCTAAGACTATTTCAAACTCCTTCAGTAAGTCCCCCTCCTTAGCCAACAGTTCATCGGTAGAATTCAGGTCAATCTGCTCCTGAACTTCTTTAATCTCCTTGACTAAATTCTCTTTTTTACTCTGAACATTCCCGAATACTTCTTTATTCCACCTTTTAAGTTTCACTTCCAGCTGTTTCAGTGCCTCTCGGGTATCAATCTCCCGATTCCAAGAAGCCACTAACAGCTCTTGGAACTCACTGTGTTGCAGCCACGCCGCCTCAAACCGAAAAGGACGCCTACACGCATTTCCTCGTACCCCTGGCGTAAGCTGTAGGTATAATGGAGCATGATCAGACGCGAGAAACGGCAGGTGAGTAACGCTTGCCTCCTGCCATTTAAGTCTGGAATGGGCACAACAGAACACTCTGTCTAGTCTCTTTGCCACGAACGTGCTCTCTGTCTTCCCCCTCTTCCATGTGAACTGATTACCGCTAAACCCCATATCTATTAGCGACTCCTCATTTATCCAATCACCAAACAACAGTGAATCCTCCGATAATCTACCATTGCCACCACTCCGTTCATCTACTCGTACAATGGTATTAAAATCGCCTCCAATAAAGACTGGACCAACAATATTCCTTAGTACCTCCCCCAACGCTGTCCATAAACCTCTCCGACGACTAGGTGTAGGAGCGGCATACACAACAATTAAGTTTATTCCCTCTGTCCCCCCTCCTATCCTCGCATGAATAAACTGATCTGAGGATTTCATCACCTCCAATTGTCCTATCTCCGATCTCCAGAGAAGCCACAAACCTCCACTCTGCCCACACGCATCCACTCTAAAGGAGTTCTCGAACCCCAAACCCTGGCAAATACGACCCGCCGCTGCTCCCCCAGCATGGGTTTCAAACACAGCAAGAATATCCGTAGTAAACTTCTTTACCAGATACCGAATTGATCTTCGAAATTGAGGTTTATTCGCCCCCCGGCAATTCCAAAGAATGCACTTCATCATTGATTTATAATCAAGAACTAGAATCACCGGGGCACACCATTATGCCTCCACTCTCGTCTGCTCCTCTCCCACTTGATCCAGACGGGGTTCCGTCTCATCAAGGGGTAAAAGCTCCATCTGCATATTCTTCTCCATACTAGCGGACTCTGGGGATTGCTCATTCTCCTCTACCTCCCCCTCTCCGGCAAAAGCACCTCCTGGTCGGCCAACGCTCTCTCTCTCCACTCGCAATCTCTTCCCACTGACGGACAAGTCAATGTCCCCTCTAATTGGGCCATATATCAGTCCACGTGAAGGCCCACTAAATTTCGTTTTAGGCTTTATGAAACTTGGGCTTCTCTGGGTGTTTGGCTTCTCTCTAGAGCTCAATCTACCCCCTTTCTTATTCCCCTGATTTCCCATTGCACCAAACGTGATAGTCTTCTCACGACCTCCACTCGCATCTCCATTAGTTATGTTAAGCGTGTTCTCATTCTCCTTGTTTGCATCATCTTTTCCACCCAGTTCCTCATGCTCCTCCATCTCCCCCTCTGCTGCTAGAGTTCCGAACCTATTCGAAACCATCACTTCTCTTCTCCTGTCATCATTCCTCTCTCCTCTCAGCTTACTGCTCTCTATACTTTTGCTATTGATGCCTCGCATTTCACCTTCAACATGTCTTTGTTGCTCTGGTTTTCTTCTTGCATTTCCCACTCTGGTAAAGTCTGTTTCCCTTCCCATGGGATCGATATTCTCATTCCTTATCGCCCCTACATTGGGCGCCACAGCACTGGTCTGCTCCATAACGATTCGTGGGCATGCATGAACTAAGTGTCCGTACATTCCGCAAGACGAGCAGATTGCAGATATTCCTTCATACGAAACAAAATACCTTTCTCCATTAATCATCACTGTTCCTTTCAAAGGTTTATTGAGGTTCACTTCCACACAAACTCTTGCGAATCTCCCTCTCTCAAAATTCAATGTCGTCAAATCGACTTTGATCGGTCGCCCTAGCCCTTTCGCTATTCCCATAAGGATCGTCTTATGATAGAAATTCACTGGAATATTCGATAATCGGACCCACACTGGTGTCGTGACTATCTCATCTTTCAACGGATCAAACTCTGGGGTCCATGCTTGCACCATAAGGTAGCTACCAAACGCCCTCCATGGACTTCCTGATAATGCAGCCATATACTCCTCTTCCAACTCAAACCGTACCATGAAGAACTGCCTAGGAAGATCCATGACAAACATCGCCCCTTTAGGCTTCCATAACTCCCTTAATCTTCTGCTTACACTTGGGAGTGGGACGTTTCTCCCCAAAACCCTAACGATCATGCACCTTTTCCACAGACTATTCATCGCCGTCAACACCTCCTCTTCTATCGTTATCACCGGTTCTCCATCCTCACCATTAGGGAATTCCAATCTCAATCTCGATTCCACAAACTCTTCATCCACTACTTCCTCCGGAACTGGCATCCCTCCCACGTTACAGCCCACCACCTTCCTCACCCAAGATACTGGAGCATCAGGTGGCTCTCCCGGCGGCCTTCCCTTCTCCCCCATGTCCTCCATCGTTGCATCCTGCCCTTCCCCATTCAGAACCCTCAGATCGCCTTCCAAAACCCTAGCCGTCATACCAATGTATCTCTAGAAATCAAAAGTCGATGTTTGACCATTCAATATATTAGTTCTACACTGCCTGTATATAGAAGGATTTTCTTGTGTTGACAAATAAAATATATTTTTTTTTCGTGAAATCGAAATTAAGTGGATTTTACCAATTATATATTCTATTGCTTTGATTATCCATCTACTTCCAAATCCATAGATGTCATATATTGCTTAGAAGATAAATTACTTATTTAAAATAAAGGGAACTAACTTGTCCATGTAAACATTGTAATATACTAAAATAACATATATATATGTGTATATATGTATTCAATTATACAGGCAAAAGTGGAGAGAGAGCCAGCGCAACCAATTCAGTACTAATTCTAAAGAGCTATTTTTATGACAGCTACTTTTTCTTCATTTTTTCCGGGGTCAAATTTGACAACTAGCTTTTTTTTAAAAAAAAAACTTATTTTGTGTGCACCAACTATATATAATGACAGTATGGAGTATTTATTTGTATTAGGAAGACCAAATCAATCCTACTCTAACAAACATGTACCAACTGTTGCATTCTTATGTCATCAAAAGGAAGACCTTATCTTCATTCTCCATACTTTTCATAATATACATTTAGTTAGTTAAAAATATGTAATTAATATTTAAAGTCATATTGCTGACAACTCATCAAAACGTATATATATATTTTTTATATAAAAATTAGCCGTCTGTTGGAAAAGTTATTAAAATAAATAAATATTTGATTCAATTTCGGCCATCGCCTCGTCTTCCTTCTTCTTCCTCTGTTCATCTCCTGCTCCTCTTCTCATCATCCATGGCTGTTACCCTTGAAGTTACTCCGGCTAGAAAACGGCGTCCTTTGGTCATCGGACATCTCGATTCCCCGAAGATGTCAGATACGAAACTGATCCGATCACTGTTCTTCGCATCTCAAGAGCTTTCTCATATGCAACCTCTCAGATTCATCCTTCGACGTAATTCTCAATCAATCATACGCAAGGTGAAGATACTAGCCGCCGTTTTTGATGAGCTTCTTCGATCTCACATGGTTTACTCACAATCCGCTCAGCTCTGTTTCGAGGAGATGAACATAGTGATGCAACGTATGAAGACTTTGATCGAAGACTGCACAAGGTCAAGCAAACTATGGCTACTGTTACAGATCGAAAACGTCTCCTTCAGTTTCCACGAACTCGTCACCGATCTATCCACCGTTCTCGATATTTTACCGGCCAATGATTTCAACCTCAGTGAAGACGCCGAAGATCTAATCCTTCTCCTGAAGAAGCAATGCTCTGATTCGGTTCAGTTCGTTGATCCTCGCGACGATGATCTCCGCCGTAAAGTGACGGTTACAATCGAAGGAATAAAGCATCAGACCGTTCCAGATCAGTCGAAGCTGATCGAAATCTTCAACGATCTAGGTCTTCTCGATTCCGTTAGTTTGATTGAAGAGATCCAGAGATTGGAGGATGAGACTCACGATCAGATCGACGAGAGATCAAGAATCGCAGCCGCTTCTCTCATTGGACTTGTGCGTTACGCAAACTGCGTTTTGTACGGTCCTTCTACGCCGTCACCTCATCCTGACTTCCGCCGCCATAAGTCGTTGTCAGAGGCCAATATCCCGGCGGATTTCCGGTGTCCGATCACGTTAGAGCTGATGCGTGACCCGGTGGTGGTGTCAACCGGGCAAACCTACGATCGAGAATCGATCGATCTATGGATCAAATCAGGGCACAGTACTTGCCCTAAAACAGGTCAAGTCCTCGAGCACACAAACCTCATACCAAACAGTGCGTTAAAGAACTTGATTGTGATGTGGTGCCGCGATCAGAAGATACCGTTTGAGATTTACGGAGACGGCGGTGTTGGTTCTTCTACGCCGTGCACGGAGGCGGTGGAGTTTACTAGGATGATGGTTTCGTTTCTGATCGATAAGCTTAGTGCGGCAGAGTCTAACGATGTGGTTTTTGAGCTCCGAGCTCTGGCTAAGTCGGACTCGGTGGCTCGAGCTTGCATAGCCGAGGCTGGAGCCATACCGAAGCTGGTACATTTTCTTGGCTCGGACTCCCAGAGTCTTCAGATAAACGCCGTGACGGCGATCCTCAACCTCTCGATACTGGAACAGAACAAAACAAGGATCATGGAAACTGACGGAGCTTTAAACGGCGTCATCGAGGTTTTGCGTTCGGGTGCCACGTGGGAGGCTAAGGCAAACGCCGCCGCAACTCTGTTTAGTTTGGCGAGCATCTCGACTTACAAAAGAAGACTCGGGAGAAAAGTGCGTGTGGTGAGCGGATTGGTTGACCTTGCGAAACAAGGCCCCACGAGTTCTAAAAGAGACGCATTTGTGGCGATTCTTAACCTCGCCGCAGAGAGGGAGAACGTGGGGAGGTTCGTCGAAGCGGGGGTAGTGCAAGCCGCGGGAGATGCCTTCCGAGAGCTGCCCGAGGAGGCAGTGTCGGTTGTGGAGGCGATTGTTAGGAAAGGAGGACTCATGGCAGTATCCGCGGCGTTCGGGTTGATACAGCAATTGGGGGAGATGATGAGAGAAGGAGGGGATACGACAAAAGAGAGCGCAGCCGCGACTCTGGTGACAATGTGCCGGAAAGGAGGATCGGAGCTAGTGGCGGAGATGGCGACGATTCCAGGGATAGAAAGGGTTATATGGGAGATGATAGGGACTGGAACGGCGAGGGGAGGGAGGAAAGCGGCGTCGTTGATGAGGTATTTAAGGCGATGGGCAGCCGGAGATACACATGAGACGGCAGCAACAGAGACACAAAGCATCGTTGTGCCAACACCAAGTAGAATTTTTAATCCCGTTTTATGATTATCTTCTATGTAAAGTTTAAAGGTTTTTTTTTTTTGTGTTTCCTTTATAATTTCGAAAATGATTCTTTTACAAGTATTAAGTTGTAACTGTAAATACAATTGGAGAACAATAAACAAAAGATTTGCTCTTGTTTTTTTTTTATTCACGGTCCAAAAATGCTGCTAGTATGTTATTGTAATTTCTCAGACATAAATGTTGTGAGCCAGAAGTCAATAATATATGGCTCAATGAGCTGAATATACAAATTATTGGGGATAATTAGGTGATCGAACATATTTTTTAATAATTGGCAAACCGGGTGTGATCAATTTAAAGATGGACAACTATAGCCTTCGATGAACGGGACCTACTTACAACAGTTTTTTGTCAGGGAATCAATAGACATATCACGTAGTGTATGTGAATGTCTCTAACACTGACAACATTTGACTTTGTTACTTTTGCTTTACGCATAAACGGAAAATAAAACGTGTGCTCAATATATGGTGGACGTGAAATACATTCAAATAGAACTTCATATGTTGAGGTGGCTGGGGTGGTTCCACGTACTTTTGTGATGCAATTGTATGTATTATTTATTTCAGAATAACGTGGCCTCCGTAGAACCATATAGATGGGACCGATTTGATCCTCTATTTATAATGGGTAAGAATTCATCCTCTACACAATATTTCCAGTTTTCCTTCTCCTATGATGTTATAGAAAAATTGGGATATCTGGAGACATCACTCCGGTCAGTATCACGTGCTAAACATCTTGGATATGCAAATATGATATTCAAAGTATGATGAAACGTGACACTGATAGTAGTGGTGATTCCCGGTCTTCCAATACATCCGATCACCCACCCGTTTACATGTTACTTTGCTTTAATATCAAAATCCTGAAATTGGTGCTTCCGGAGAACTTGTTCCTTTCAGTATCACGAAATAGTCAGCTTTGGAAATGCATAGATGATATTCAAAGTCTGAATAACCGTGGCACTGAAAGTAACGAGTTTTCCCGGTGTTCCAATAAATCCGGTTTTCAAGAAAAAAGTACGGTTACACCTGAGAAAGCCGACGGTGATATCTTTTATTAAACCATCCCCATCTAGATGAACAGCTGCGATCATTTGAGGTAAACTTAAGCTCTGTTCAATGAATCAACTAAAGCTCTGTTTATAGAGGAAGACATTCCGTCTAAACTAGGGTTACACCTGACAAAGCCGACGGTGAGATCTTTATTAAACCATCCCCATCTAGATGAACAGCTGCGATCATTTGAGGTAAACTTAAGGTCTTTTCCATGAATCGGCATACAGAATAAGTTAACACAAAATGAGAGAATTTTCATCCCGGAATAAAAAGGATCATTCATACGGTGGAAATAAATCTCAAGTTTAATGTTGAATTATAGAACAAGATGGAATCACCACTTTACCTACAATGGCCAGAAACTTATAAATATTTTGGGTAATGCTCGAGGAATAAATAACTATACCATATGAAAATGGGTAACACCAATTATCTGATGATACATAATAAGAAGGTTCCCAAATCAGAAAGACCCTATGGGATTGACATCTTATTACCAGATTATAACTCCCTATTTGAAAACAAAGTGATCCGGTTAAAATGACTTGGCGAAACAACATAAGAAACTGTAATTTGAGAAATGAATGAGTTTAAGAATGCGTCAGCTGACTTTACAGAATTGAAGAAAGAAGAGAAGGAAAAAAAATCTAATCCAGAATAGACGACGCACTTGCAAAGAATAAATAAATGGCCTACTAGTTGATTCTAAGATTCAAATCACACAAATTACTCTACAGTTTAATAATATAAGTCGATACATAAGCAGGGAATTAGTGTATGATTGGAACAATTCATAACAACCTAAACAATATATGAACGTGTAAGTAGTACACAAGTAATAGAAAGAAGAAAAAACCGGTTGTTAACTTAGATATGTGGAAGTGGTATAGGATAGCCGTAAGCATAATGCATAATGCATAAAGCATTATGTATTATAAAAGAAGGGAGTAAACATGTAAGTGAGCATATTTTGCGTTACTTAACGATAGAAAAGGAAACATGTAAGTGAGGATATTGTTTCATAAACATTTAAGGGAGGATATTTTAGCTTCAAACTTAAACCGAGATAGATAAGCAAATAGTACAATTTTAGATATGTAGTCATGATGTAAACACGTCGTCGTCTACTGTTCGAACATTAAATAAATTAATGAGGGGTAGAAGACGTAATTGTCAGAAATATTTTGTATACATCCCATCCCCATCTACATGAACAGTACTTTGGCTATTTAAGAAAGCGAGTAGTAAGCTACTGCCACAACATAAACATCAACCACCTAATTCATCTTACTTCATTAACTGAAGCGGTGCAGGAATACAAGAAACACGATTAAGGTGAGGCATTAATTACAGTGTTCGTCTTTATTATATGGGAGGAGAATTGATATGTTCTGAAATTATTGCTGAACTACCTATTATTATCACTCTATGTTTGGAAACAGATGGGAAGACTAGTCCGAGTGAGAAGTGGTCATTGGGAGAAATCTGAAGAAGGGAGTTGGAGGTTCGAGGTGGATCGTGACGATATGGAACAGTTTATACTGGCTAAAGACAACGAGGAAATACAGTCGTTGCGTCGCCTTGTACGGGAAGAACTTTGTATTGCTCCTAAAACTCCGATGCTGTTGACATACAAGCTACCACCTTGTATGATAGATCCCGAAGGTTCCCAATCCAAACCAACCAACGTGGAGACCTCTTTCGACGTCGAGGTAATGATGAGCGTCGATGAGTGGACAAACGACGTCCAGCTCTGTGTGACACATGGAGCATTAGAGGTCGCCAAGTACCAGTTCTTGTGCAGATCGCCGTTCACAATAGGTAGCAGGACATATCTTTCAGAGGGAACAACCGAGGAAGAGCATGTAGAGATCATAAACGGTAAGAGGCATTATTCAGGGTAACTTCACTATAAAATATTTCGTTATCTTTATTTAACTAGTTTGTTGATAATTATGTTGCAGGAATCATAAGGCATGATGAAATACATTGTAGCGAAGCCGTCCTCAAAGAGGTGTTCACGGAGGATAAGATGGTTCTACTTTACCGCTTCTCATTAGAGGTTGAGAAAGCAAAAACAACAAACAATTTGAACGCCATGCCTCTGCTCTTTAATAGAAATATCGATGTCCCTACTAATAACGGTGCTCTGGAGTTCAACAATGGTAATGTAGATGTTACAATATATTTAATTTTCGTACACCCTACCATTGTACCAATCTCGTACAACTGGACTCCATCTCATATTAATATCTACTTAAAAAACACAGATGGACCTAGCAGTGGAAGAACAAGAGCTAATCCTATCTCTGAGGCTGATGATGAAATGAGTGATAACAAACACTACTTCGCTACAAACTGGGGTGGAATGGAAATTAGTCCTGGTTACTGGGAGAGCATGATAGATCATGGATACACAGACGAGGATGTTGGAAACATTCCCATGGAAGCTCCTCTCGACATAATCAACCTCACAACTGACCTAAGTATGGAAGAAATCAGTTGTCCCTTGAATCAGAATTGTGTTATCGACATAGAGGGATCCTCAACCGGCTCAACTAATGACGGGCGTGTTTACAGATCTATCCCAAGAGGTCCGTTTGGGTTGGCTAAAGATATAAATTAATCCGGATATAGTCAAGTATAACCTGTTACAAGTAATTATTTCAATAGATAACGTTTCACTTAATTATACATGTATAGGGCCGGAGATTACTAATGGTGTGGGGAGCATAGGGGGGCAGGTAGTAAGAGGTCAATCTTTCTCTTTGCCAGAGATTGAAGTTGGCGAACCAAGGGGCCTCAGTCCAGGACGCGTAGCTTATGAAATCATCTCGGAAGAGAGTGGGTCTGCGGACATTGACCAAAATGGTGTGTGAGGAGTTCGAACTATGTGGAATGTTTTTATTTAATAAGAATAAGGGGTGTTTTGTTAAATCTATACTATGTTTCCTACTGTCATTTATGTTTTAATATTGACCTAAAACCAGATGAAGGTGTAGTAGCGTTATCGGTGGTGTAATGTGTGGACTACTTATGTGCAATGGTCCTTAATAAAATAAGAGTTACTTATAATAAGTCGAGAAATGTAAAATCCATACGGAAATATGTCATAAGAATAATAAGATATTTACTGATCCATCTTATATGTATATGTAGGTGTGAAACAACATAACCATGACGCACTATACGCGGGAATGGTATTTAAAAATCGAGAAGACTTCAAACAACATATGGCAATGTACGCGATAAAAAATAAGTTCAGATTCAGGAACAGCCGGTCTTCTCCCGGTGTAATGGTACTAAGATGCATAAGCAACATGTGCAACTGGCGTGTCTATGCTGTTGTTTTAAAGAACACGGAGTTGTACGAAGTTAGGACGGTTGATCTGCAACATACATGTTCGGTGGATGACAGATGTGGTTATCAATCTCAAGCTACTCATACAGTGATAGGGGGGATGATGAAAGCAAGATTCAGCGGTAGAGGGGGCGGACCAAGACCAAACGAAATAATGCAAACTATGCAAGGAGACCACGCAGTTCACATTTCCTATTGGAAAGCATGGAGGGCTCGAGAGATTGCTTTGGATTATGCAAAAGGTTCTTCAGGTGCGTCGTACAACCTTTTGCCCGAGTACTTGGAGAAGCTTGTGAATGCAAATCCGGGGACAATTGCACAAATTGAAACAGAATTCACTGAAGGGATTGGTAATCGTTTCAAATTCCTGTTTTTAGCTTTGGGGGCAAGCATAACCGGATATAATTACATGAGGAAGGTTATTATAGTAGATGGTACACATTTAAGGGGAAAATACGCAGGGTGTTTATTGACAGCATCAGCTCAGGATGGAAACTACCAAGTTTTTCCGTTGGCAGTGGGAGTTGTGGATGGAGAGAATGACAAAGCGTGGGAATGGTTTCTGCGGAGACTAGTACAGTTCATCCCAAATAGAGATGATGTGGTGTTTGTGTCTGATAGGCACTCATCCATATACTATGGACTGGCTAAGGTAAACAAACTAACTATTTAATTTCTTTCATTGACCTCAAACATACGAGCAGGGGTAAGTATTTGAATGATAGTAAACACTGATGAATTCAAAGTGAATGAAAGTGTCTACCTATATCCGGTTAACATAAAATGGATGAATAATTATAAGTGCAGTTTGATATAAAACCGGTTATTATTATGTTAGAAATAAGGTAGAAGAAGTACAAGAAATTTTATGTTATGTAAATTCCGCCTATACATTTGTTACAAGCGAAGTATACGGATAAAGTTTTGTTTTGTAAATGTTTTTAAAAATATGTGATAAATTGAATACCATTTTATTAATAATGTGTACCTATATCCGTTAATAGTTAAAAAAAGTAAATATAATAATTAAATGAATTTTGAAAACCGGATATGGCTGCGTAACAGTTTTTTTAATTTCAATAAATGTACTATTTAAAAAAATATAAACAGGTTTTAGATACAAATATAAGTTTGAATAAAATGCTATTTTATAATCTGTTTTACTTAATAATGCCTATAGAAGTAAGCCTTGAATGAAAAACAGGGTATGAGTGATATCCACAATAAATTTGAATGGCAGTTTTAATGTAAGGAAGATAAGTTAACGAGTTTGGTATAAAGATTGCAATTTTAATACAAAATTAACATTTTGAGTAACCCAATGTAGGTTTATCCTGAAGCAAGGCATTGCGCATGCATTTTGCACTTAAAGCGCAACATCAGAACGTACTTTAAGGACAAGCATTTGGGATATCTGGTTGGCAAAGCAGCTAGGGCATTTCGGCTTTCAGAATTTTATGCAATTTTTAATGAGATTAAGAAGGTCAATCCGTCCTGTGCAGAATATCTAATTGGGATTGGATTTGAACATTGGGCAAGGGCTCCCTTTCCTGGGGCTCGTTACAATGTTATGACCAGCAACATCGCAGAGACGTGGAATTCTGTTTTGCGGGAAGCTCGGGAGTTTCCAATACTATCATTGGTGGAGTATATTAGGGCTAAGCTAATGAGCTGGTTTTCCGAGAGGAGGATGATAGGAAGAGAGAGAGGTACTCTTCTCACACCAAGAGTCCACGAACTTGTCTCAACAAATTTTGAGAGCAGTGGATTTTGTGGGGTGAGCATAATAGCTGAAGGAGAGTACGAGGTGAAGGACAAGGAAGGAGAGTCTTTCCATGTTAATTTGAAGGAAAAAACCTGTAGCTGTTACGAATTTCAGTCGCTTATGATCCCCTGCATGCATGCAATAGCAGCTGCTACAAAGGCTAAGGTGGGAGTGGAATCGTTGGTATCCGAATGGTATACCTTATCCAAATACCAAAACTCATACGCAATCCCTATAGCGCCTGTTGTAACCAACGAGACAGTGGAGGTGCTATCAAGCGAGGGCTCGAACTCACACATAGAAGTAAATCCTCCAGCAAGCCGAAGACCACCAGGGAGGCCTCGTAAAAACCGGATTTTATCGCGTGGAGAGTTCAAGGTTAAAAATTATAATTTACATAGCAGCAAACTAACTGTGAATGCTTGTTTCTAAATGATTTATTTTTCCTTGAATATGAAGGGGGAACGGAAGAGAACAATGTGCAGTAGATGCAAAAAGACGGGACACAATCGGGCAACTTGCAAAATGGCAATATGAAAACAGTTCATAGTAAGAGAAGAGATAAACTCGGATGATGGAGGTGTATGCAAGTATGGGGGTGTCTGTTACTGGGCAGAAAATAATATGTCTTGTAAAATAACACCAGAAAGGGGATGGTGGCCGGATTAAGTTAATACCCGAGTTTGTAAATTAAATAATATCATCTTTTCTTACATATGGTTTGAGACTTAATATCTGATTCACGGTTGACTATAGACTTAAATATAAGAGGAAAGAGGAAAATATATAGGACCAATCAAAGCGAAAGTAAACAAAAAATCCACTCTCTTGACGGCTATAATAAGAAGGGGGGAAATTTTTTAGAAATTTATTTATATGAGGGTAAGTTATTAGTAGCGAGGATAAGTATACAAACAAGGCCAATGTAACTACAAATTTTGCGTAAATACTACTACGCAAACGTGCAAACGTGTAATAGTAGAAGTCCTAAAATATGGAGAACGGAATGTATATATACGTGGATCAGATCAATAACTACAATGACAGAGAAAACCGGTTAGGTGAGTAAAGATTTTCCCGGTTATATGTGAAGGAAACCAGATGGGGAAAGAAATTGTAAGTAAAATGAAAAGAAACATAAACACAAGTGTGTTAACATGAAATATTAAGAAGGGGGAAATTGTTTTACAAACTTAATTAAGTGAAAATAACTTACTAGTAGGGAAGATAACCAATAAAACTAGGCCAAGTTACCTTCAAAGTTTACGTAAATATGAATATGCTAATTATATAATAGAATTAGATTAATAGTTAAAATAAGAACTAAAACCGGCTAGGTTAATTTAAATTTTCCCGGTTACGTTATATGTGAAGGAACCAAGATGGTTAAAGAAATAGTAAGATAACATACAATAAAGAGAGCTCTATTATATGAATATTGACCATTTGGTAAAACTGGTTTTCAGTTGACCGGTCGGTTAGGGGATGGGAAAAAATCGAGTATCACCGTGGAAGATATTTTACTTCCCTCGACGACTTTGTGCAAACAATTGGAAGGATAATGATGAAATTAAAAATATATAATTAACCTAGGGGACAAAACTGATTTTTCTGTCAGAAGGTACACAATGATGGCATCCTATCTATAGGTTAGCTGATAGTAATTAATAGAGGGATTTAGGAGGGATTCGGTGGTTTTATATTTAAAACAAATAAAATATTTTCTGGCTGTAGGAGTTTATGTTTGGCTATATATAGATAATAACACTTTCTTCATCATTTGCAGAAAGTAACTGGATATTTATGGTAAGAAGAGGAAAGAACACCATCAACGTTCTTCATTAGAATCGGGTTCGTGGTGTACTTCACAATAGCCAAAAGGTAATATTTGTCTCTATATTAAAAGCTTAAGAATTTTCTATATGTTGGGACCACTATTGGATAAAGTCGCCGTTTATTTTATAAGTTTGTTTGTAAATATGATTCCCGAAGGGTTAGGGTTTTCCTGAGAGGTTTTCTCCTTGGAAAATTGACAGATGGGTCGACTTGTCCGCGTATTCAAAGGCCAGTGGAGTAAAAATCAGCAGGGAATTTGGAGGTTTGAAGAAGATGAATTCATAGGCGGCCGGGACATTCTCGTGGGGATGACTGAGCCCATCCAGTCCTTGATAAATATGGTAAGAGGTGTATTTTACATATCGCCAATGACCCCTTTGATCCTTACTTTTCAACTACCTCCATGGATGATCGCGCCTGACGGAGAGGTTATACCACCCCAAAACATAGTCTCCAATGCTGACATTGAAGTAATGATAAATGTCCACGAGTGGAATGTGGAACCAAAACTATGCATCATGTATGGGGCAGAGTCAGTCGCTAGATACCATTTTATATGCCGTTCACCTTTTACCTTGGGTGACCGAACTTTCCTTGGAGAAGGTATCACGGAAGAAGAGCACTTGGCTTCAATAAAGAGTATGTTTCCCTAAAATATTTATAAACTAATTTGCAGATGCTTGAAAACATTTAAAGTGATATACCTTGTACCCTCTGTTTGATGACACAGGCATAATGGGGGGAGTTTGCTTCCGTTGTACCATGCGTATGCTCTCGCAAATATACAATGAAGACAAAGCTGTGGAACTCTACCGATTTGCTATGGAGATTGACAAAGCAGAAAACGTTGTGGATTTAAATGTAGGACCTGCAGATGACAACGACGATCATATTGTACCTACGTTTGAAGAATCATCGTTCGCAACTGCACCAGCAGTAAACTACATGGATGGTATTGGTGTCGTCACCGAATCCGGTAATTAATAATTAAAAATCCCTGTACATGAAAGACCTCGTTTGTAAGGCATATAGATTGGTATACTAAATTAAAAATGTATCGTTAAATAAAGATAAAGTTTAAAGGATTTTTTTAATTTTTTGATGTTGAGTTGCAGAGATCCAAAGCATTTCCTACACACCGGTGTTTGGAAACCCCACGGCTGCTACAATATATGGTGAGATGAGCAGTGGGAATGTATCGGCTCCCATCCCACCATTCTACGCAAATACTAGCTCTGACGTGAATCTTGTGCCACTTTATTGGGAGAATTTGATGAGTTCTAGCTACGCAGTTGAACTGGGACGCATTTATGGAGTGGCTGGCTCAGACCAATTAGGATATCAAAATGAAAACCTAATTATTGGTGACTCTGCACAGTATCTGGATGGTAGCAGTAGTCATGCTGATAAGAACTTACTAGTTACCCCACCTGAGGTGAAAACGGTGGGGGAAGTTGTTGGAGCTTTGCAGGGGTCTAACGTTGGTGGTGGGTCAAAAAATATTCCCGGGGTCTTTACGAAAGGTTACCATTTACAAAGTTCAATAGTGTAGCTACCTTCTCGTGGAAGGCAAAATTTAGATTATATAAAATGAAATATATGGCTTAATGTAGGTGAGAGTTCTGGAGGATATTATAGTGGAACAGGTGGTCATTTCAAGGAGGATACACTCTGGGGAGGACAGGATCCGCAGCTTAACATCACAAACACTGTTGAGGTTCCACCACAGGTAGTTGCTCCAACTGGAACATCTGATGTCAGTACCGACGGCAGTGGAGTGGGAGTGTCCCCTTAAACAAGAAACATATCGACTAAAAGGAAACGACTAATGCAGAGGAACTTAATAATATCTAATCTTTCTGTTTAGTAGTTTGTAATGTGAAATATCAGATTTACTACAACTAGGGGTTGTCTTATTTTGTGTATCGTTTTTAATTTTAAAAACCTGATATGTACAATTATGGAAAAATTCCAATGTAAAATAACTAGGAAGTGATATGTATGATAAATGATATTTATGTTCTATATATGTCCCTGTTTTTAAAACCAGAAATGTCTACTTTAAGATCGTCTCCTTATTATGATAGCTGATGAGATATAAACGTATAATGAGAAATTTGAAATTGACAAAAATTATTAAGGATTCCCACTATCATAGGACTTCCTATTACTGAGGCGAAAAGCCGAACTATACTGAGAAGTTATGTTTGTGTATCATAGTAAGAGGAAATAATGTTGGCTCAATAATGTTTCACCAATTAAGTCTTGGGTCTAACCGTAAAAGATAAATTTCAGTTAGAAAAATGGAAATAAAACATGGAAATAAAACAAGGAAATAAAAAGCATATTCGTCCATTACCGAAAATACACAAACGAATGACATAGTAGGAGTCTGAGAAACCGGATATAATAAGACTAAGATGCGTAGAATATAATAAAGTACAGATAGATTAGGTCCTGTAGAAATCACTACAGCTGTTGATAGAACTCATACAACATTACGGCAGCCCTTTGTGCTTCTTCGGGTATAACAGAAGGAGTGATGCACCTGCATGTGTCCGGTCCAAACAAGGCATGGGTTTGCATAAGCAAACCAGCCGTGAGACCAGCATCAGCTGGATTGGTATTTTGTGCAATCCCTTTGACTCTTTCTACAAGTAATGAAGCCGGTTCGACACCGTGGAGCATACCAGCAAACTTCAATAGGAACAAGAACATCTCAGATATCGGCCGAAGCTCCTTTGAAAGTGCTGCATCAGAACGTAAAGCAGAGTTGCAGTCAAGGACAAAAATCTTCAAAGCGGTGCAGTCTACACAGACCCCAATCCAATGTTTCCTATCAACGTTGAAAGGGATGTAGAATCTGTTAACATTAGCTGAGGAGCCGCAATATTTCTTCAAACTTTCCACCAGCCCCTTTGGAAACACAAATCCTTCCTTAGCCATTGCCTTGTTGAATTTTGGATAATTCCTTGCCAACATCGATACAAAACGGGTATCTAGGAATTCGGGGTTGATCTCAACCGTGCGAAGGAAATTTCTTATGAAGGTGGACCTAACGAGCTTCATGATGATGTCTACAATCTGCAGGTATGTGTTCTAAGTATTAGTAATATGTCAAAGGAAATAATATATATAATACTTATGTCGGGGAATTACACACCTTCGCTGGGAGATATCTGTTCCGCTCGGCTATGTCACTCAAGTCCTTCCCTGTGACGGCAAGGCCTCCAACATTAATGACACTACAATGGTGACAAGGTGAGAAATAGATAAGTAAGCCGTGAAAATTATGACTGGTTAACAGGGATTAAAAAATAAAACACAGGATCTAGAGAGTGTCAAAAAATATTACCATCTTTCCCTTAATAAAATTCTCAATTTCGCATACTTCTCCCGAACCAACGAGCTGTCGTAGTGGCTCTCACTACACATCTGCCCTTCCCAGGCACGAGTGAGAATTGCATTACCAAGTTGATAGTCGGTGACGAGTGACTGAGGAACTGTTCTGAGCCTCTTGCTTTTGCGAAAACCTACAGTCTCTTCATTGTCAGCTTCTCCTTGACAATTATCATTCTCTGCAACCACATCTTCAGCCGCAGTTGGTGGTGCTTTCAAATCCTGCGTAAGCCCCAAAGAAAATGAAGGACCCTGCAGTATAAATTTCCGTATTAACAATGCTGCAGTAGTTTTTGGTGAAGCAAACAAAACATATGGAAATACAATAAGTACCCCTAAATCTAGTTCGCGGCAAGCATGGCTATTAGCAGAGACAGATGCATGTTGGTGAATGTTTCCTTCAGAGTGACCCGTCGACAAAACATGTGACCTCTTCCCATTTGTTTCAATTTCAAGTTCCTGGGGAAAACATTCAAACGTATAGGTGAATAACCGGATAAAAAATAACGATGCTAAGAAAATATCTATGAAGTAGGAATATGAAACATAATAACCGGATAATTAAACAACCAGAAAATATATACAACTACTGGATATAGATGTTGAGCACCATATAAAATTAAAAGTTTTGACAGCTACGATATATGAAAATAATAATTGTATTGGATATAAAACCTCTATCTTGTTAATTTGAACTTACAGGCGAACGTCCAGCAGGGGAGGGTGGGGTTGAGTACTGGCTAAGATTATCAAGGACGTTGTTGATAATATTGTCATTATCCTCAACAGTACGTGGATTGCAGTTGGCCGACAAAGCGCCTCCACTTCTGCAGGAACGAGAGGGTGAAGGAATTTTGTGTTGCGGCTGCTCATAAGGTGGAACGGGTGCTTCTACATTTGGATCAGACTGAAATTTTGTACTGGTAGCAGCTGCGAGAACTTCTTCTTTAAGTGTTTTGAACATTGCCTCAACCAACGCAATGACAGATGCTTCATAGGCAACAGCAGTGTTGGAAACCTCATTGATGGTAGAAATTGCTGATGCAACTGTTGCATCAATCCTCTGGAGCTCAGGTTTCAGTATATTTAATACCAACGACCTGAGCTGTTCTTCATCGACCAACGACCTGAGCTGTTCATCATCGACCGACGATGGAGTGATCTTCTTTGCTTTTGTTGGCTTCCGTTTAGGCGCTTTCTGCGCATCCTCACGCATCTTAGCAACTTCCATTTTCGTCACACCTCCTTTAAACATAATACTCGAAAATACATAATCCGATGCAATAAGTTTCAACATGTTCTCAACTTTCAGATCTTCGGATTCATCAGGCCAGACGAGCAGAGACTCATCTACAGGACGATGTGGATCTTGCGGAATTATACTCCTCACAAAAACCTAAGTGTAACACGAATGTGAATGTTAATGGCACAATTAAAATTAATATAAGATAGACAATGGATTATGCAAAAACCAAACCTCCGACTTTTTGTCTATATCTCTGGCGTGGGCAGGACTCAAAGTTTGCTTCTTTGCCTTGTTTCTCAGACAATCTGGATCTTCGTCGTCACTGTCCGAATCAGAAGAGGAGCATGCTTCTTGGACAACCTCGGTGAGAGAGGGAACAGCTTCTACAATAACAAGCTGCAATGCCATCGCAAAACCTTGAAGTGCAATCGTATTTTTTGACAAAGATACGACATCCCTTTTTTTAATGCTACACATAAGCATTTCGAAAGCCAGACGGCCCCACGGAAAGGCGAAAAACTCATCGATGTCACCAAGTTGATTACTATATTCTTTCAGCATCTTCATCTTCAAGTTAGTCGACAGCAAAACAGAGGAGAGAATGGCGAGGGATGCGAGTTTTAGCCGGGTACTCTTCTCTGTAACCGTCTTTCTCTTAAGCATCTTCAAGGCTCGGGAAACGCTCAAGTCTTGAACATTTCCAAACAGCTCCGGCCAGTATGGTTTCTCCTTCCCCGTTTTCTTCTTCTTCTTCTCTTTCTCCGGATATGGTCCACAAGGAAGCCCAGTAACAATTGCAAACTCCCGTAGTGAGAATCGAATAGGTTTACCAGCGAAACGGAACCATACTTCATGTTTCTTCTCTACTTTTAACTGTCTAGAAAGTAAAAATCTTGCAAATCTCCCTGAAAACGCGGGTTTATCAGCGATATCAACAAGCTTACCAAACGGGGACTCGCGGATGTACTGGATCTCACTATCCTCCAAAGCTTCGAGTATGACGTTGATAGCCCGTGTTGACTGGTAAGTCAGAACCCTAACCCCAATCGGTTCCTCTCCTTCAGCAAACATCATTTCTGGTAACTCCATTCCAGGGTTAAGAGGATCTTTCCTTAATTCAGCGTTTATAGAGGAAGACATTCCGTCTTTCGACGAGGAACTGGTTCAAGAATGAAGAGAGAGAGAGGTTCAATTGTGTTTTTAATTGAAATCTTGAAGATATTTTTTTGCTAGATTTGATAAAAAATTGTTTCTTGCGGTTTCAAATATAGAATCATTAATGATGAAACGTGCTGTACTGGAAGTGAAAGGGACTTCGGTCCTGTCAATCATATAGCTACGATTTTTTGTCGGGATTGTAGGGATAGGTTGGGTATTATGAAAATAAGAACAGTGCCAAACCCATTCTTGCAATATGACCTTCTAATTTGTATAACCACTGCAATTTCCCATAATATATACCGTTCTAAAAAGCATAAAAGCATAGAGGTGGAAAAGACAAATGTAAACAGTTGAATCATGTGTTGTGTGTAAAGACAAAAGAATAGGTTTGGCAAAAAGTTCGACAACACAAAAGACAGACCAATTCCACGAGAAAATAATACACACAAGCATGTCTCCGAAATGAATGATAGTGATTGGAAATGGAACTGATGGCGAATGGGTAACGATCTTTCCTTTCTTTTTAGAGAAGCAAACTTCTGTTTTATTCTTTTTAATTTCACGTATTGGATCTTTCAAAGCACGCACAGTAATTTTTCTCTGAATTTGTTTTCTATATGGTCCCCCTAATCTTTTTGGAGTCGTCAAATTTATGAGAGTAGACTTTGGGCCGAAACTCTGCAATAAATACAAACAAAGAATACAAAAGAAAGGCTGTTCTAGAATGTACTAATTCGTACAGCTATCACAAAATATGTCAGAAAGGAATATACACAGTAAATGTAAACGTGTTTAGTGTCCGTTCTTAGAATACTGTTCACATATTTTACTCTTGGTCTCATTTTGATAGATTGAAGATTGAACTCTCCCGTTATGTTACAACTACGGAAGATGCATAAAGTTCTATGTTCGACAATTTGGTAATGCGGTTTGTAAACTACTAATCTACTTTTTTTAACACTGATTTAGTAAGATATTACATTAAAAGATTACATAGACGATTTGACAACCGACAATACTACCTGCCCTACGAAGATCTACGTCTTACACCATATTGAAGATCTTTTGTAAGTCTTTCTTTCGTTCTGCATAATTGTTTAATAAATCGCTATCTCCGGGATTTGAAACCTTAGATTTCCTGTAATCTGCAAGAAATTGCAGTCTGGGATTCGAACCCCAGACCTGGGTGTAGAAACCTTTAAACTTTAAACACTAGGCTACGGTGCTTCCACCATAATCTACCTTTTTAAAGCATAAAAACTGTGTTAGAGGAAGGAAAAAAATCTTACAATACTAAAAGGGTTTAATACTCTACTCTCGAGCCATCCATGTCATTTAATTAAATCAACCAGTTAAAAATCACTAATATGCCAAATCACTTCTCTACCACTGAATAAATCAGGCCGTTTTATATCCACTTACTTTCTATTTATTTTTTGTCCAGTCTTCTAAAAAGCCCACGTAAAAACCCAAACATTTTATTAATCATTTCATTCTATGTGCTGGCTTATCCTATCTGATTCACTTTTGTTTTTCTCATATTAAGAAAAAAGATGTTATTAACAACTAAGCTCTCTCTCTCTCTCTCTCACCCCCCCCCCCCCCCCCCCCCCCCCCCCCCCTCTCCCTCTCCTCTCTCTTCCCTCTCTCCTCTCTCTCTCTCGCTCGTCTCTCTCTCTCTCCTCTCTCTCTCTCTCTCTCTCTCTCTGCTCTCTCTCTCTCTCATCTCTCTCTCTCTCTCTCTCTCTCTCTCTCGTCTCTCTCTCTCTCTCTCTCTCTCGTCTCTCTCTCTCGTGACTCTGCGGTCTCATCGTTCTATCGGACTCGGGTCTCCTCTCTCTCATGTCCTCTTGGCGTCTCTCTCTCGCTCCTGCTCAATTCTATCGGCAGTATCCTCTCATAGTGATCCGTCAACAAAGATATCCCACAGCATCGACAGAGCAGTAGCTGTCTCCTCGGTCATCTCTCTTCTCGGATGTCTCTGTCTCTCTCTCATCTCTCTCTCTCTCTCTCTCTCTCTCTCTCTCTCTCTCTCTCTCTCTCTCTCTCTCTCTCTCTCATAAAAACCCTTCTTCACTTCAACAAGCGTGATCCTTGGAATGGTTGCAAATCCCTTCCTTTTTCACGCTATATAAGCTCATCAAGCAATGTTCTTCCTTAACTGCAAAATCCACCTAGAGAAATATATCTACGGTCTCATTAACCCAAAAAAATCTACCGAGTTGCTGATCACTCTCTAACCATTTGTTTGACTCACATCACTGACCTCCCCAAGCTGGAAAACACATGTATGTTCATCAATGCAGATCACTATAAGACAATCGAGCATTAATTACACCGAGAAAACGCTATCTAACGCTACCATAGCGGTATTAGGTACGCTGTATCATCGGCCGTGATAATAGATCTATCACTTAAAATAGCATTTTTGCTTCTGCTACAATATATTTTAAATAGATAGCTTTCCATTTTGTTATATAAATATTTTAATATAGCATTTGATTTTCGATATTGATCCCCTGTCATATATTTTTATTTTTACTTAATTATTTAAAAATAAAAACATAAATTAGAAATTAGTTTATAACTAAATCGGTTTATAAATTGATATTTTTATGAACTGAAATTTGATTTACATGGTTTAAAATTACAAATTGGTTTATTAACTAACCTAAGATGACAAAGATGAGAAATAAATAAAATAACTAACCTAACTAAACCGATTTACTAAAATTAAATCGAGGCATCTCCTCTAGAGCCCCTAAATGTCATATGCAAAATCTCATATGGGCTCTATCAACCTCATATGCCCCTCATTTAATCAGCTCGAGTGAAATGTCGTAAGTGCCCTTCGGTGGGTGAAATAAAGAAAATAGAAAAATCAAAAATTGAGGGAAATCGGGTTGAGATGGTTCTGGTTCGGAACAACTGGTTTAGGTTATGGCGGGTTAATCGATTGGTCGGTTTGGGTATCTGATTCTGATACCCAAAAACAAAAATAAAACAAAATATATGAAATTAAATCGCAAATTAAATTCTCCATTCCCCGATTGCTTTCGTCGTCGTCCTCCCCAGAAAGCTCGATCAGCTTGTTTCCAGCTCCACCAATTCAATTCGCAGCTCCCCAGAAAGCTCGATCGTTGGATTCAACGGAGACGCAGCCGTGTTGGGGTCAAAATCGGTCAATGACGAAATCGTCACCCGAAAATCCTCGAAAGAAAAGCCAAGCGACGATCAAATCCAAGAAACGGGTCGTCGCTCGATAAAACTCACGGAAGGCCCGTCCACTCCCATCTGGCGCCAACGGCGAGGGTCCTGGCGCCCATCCATGCGATCATCTCATGATCTCGGGCAATGGCGGCATCTTGGTCCCTTGAAACCCATGTCTGGATTGTCCGAGATCTACAATGAGTCTTCCGTAAAACCTTCCCGATTGTTTAAAAGATTCATCTTTTAACACATCTAAAACTCGGAGCCACATTGCTCGCCTCCTCGACGACGGAAAATCTGCAGATCCAAGTCCATCTCAAATCCCGATACTTGCGCGGAATCCTCGTTTGGATTAGAAAAGTTATCTCGAAATCCACGGCTAGAGACCCTCCCAAACTCAAAAGATTTCCCGCAAACGACTGACGAGGGAAAGATCGAAAACGAAAAAACCCACAGACGGCAAGACGGCACGGCACCGGCGGCAGGCGGGAAGAGGGCTGGCTGGAGGGCGGAGGCCACGGACCGGCACGCGGAAGCGGGAGACTGGCTGGCGCCGGCGGCAACACGGCCTGGCGCCGGCGGCCCGTGGCGCGGGCCGGCCTGGCGCCGGCGGCACCCGGCCTGCGCGCGGCGCGCGACGCGGGCGGTCTGGCGCGGCGGCACTGGCGCCGCGGAGCGGGACGGGCCCTGGCGCCGGCGCACAGGCTGGCGAGAGGCACGGGACGCGGGCTGGCTGGCGCCGGCGGCACCCCGGCCTGGCGGCGGCACGCGGGACGCGGGCTGGCCTGGCGCCGGCGTGCACCCCACGGTCCTGGCGCCGGCGCACGCGGGACGCGGGACAGGCCTGGCGCGGCGGCACCCGGCCTGGCACCGGCGGAACCCTCACACGGGCCGCCCTGGCGCCGGCGGCCACACGGGCCTGGCGCCGGCGGGCACACGCCCTGGCTGCGGCGGCACCGTCGTGCGGCGTCGGTCCTGGCGTCGGTACACGGCATCGTTCCGGTCTCGGTTTCCTATATTGCTCGGTTCGATCCCGTCTTAGCTTGTTCGGATCAATCTACGCAAGTTTGGTATGATCACGGTTACTCTAGAACGCCACTTTCTCGACTAAACAAGGAATTGAGGTTCCTTCGGAAACACCGAAACCTTCAAAGACTGTCCTTTCGAAAAACCGTAAAAACGCCTAAACGGCCCAACGTGGTCAAAACGGCCCACGTACGATTTTCCGAAAAGGAAGGATAACTATGACGGTTTATCTTTATCCTCAAATAAGAGATAAATGTCAAGTTTCCAGAAGATAAATATCAAGTTTCCAGAAGATAAATGTCAAGTTTCCCGATAAACACGAAGATTGACGAAAATGGAAAAAGCCCGACTCAGCCCGCGAGAAGATAGACCGTCATAGGAGGAGTATATAAGGAGAGCTTTGAGCAAGAAGCAAACCAGATCACAAATTTTCGAGCACTTAGAGCGATTTAGCATTCCTTTTCTGTTTTCACTAGCGAGCTGCGACTCAACTAGGATAGACTTAGGCGACCGGACTAGCAGACCTTTCGACAGCTCTCGTAGCTTACTTCTCACCTGTTGTTCACGCTCAAAACGCGAATTCAGAAATAAGATCTTTTTTCCGCTCAACTTTTACGATTTCTATTTTCGCAACTTCTACTTTATTTGATTGTTTCGTGTGCGGCCCAGCAGATATCCGGGACCTTCAAGGAAGATCGGGTTAACTCGGTTTTCCTCCACAAATCTTTATCAGAAATTGACAGTGCGAATTTCGGTTCCCACAGTTTGGCGCTAGAAGGAGGGGGGGTTACGGATCTATCTATCTCGCAACTGCACACGTTCGATCATGTCTACCGACGTCACCAAAGATCAGCCAGCGCTAGACGGAACACCCGTCGATGCCAACGCTGAGAAGACTCCAGCTGGAGATGCGTCCGCAGTCACTGCTGATGCAAACACTGAGGCGCTCAGGCAGATGAAGGAGCTGTTTACCTCCGCCCAGGCGCGGGCGGAACAACAGGACAAGCTGATAACCTCGCTCGCAAAACAGGTCGACACCTTAACTGCGAGGAGCAAGTTGCCGCGCGGATCCACCAAGGCACGCCGCGGCAGAAGACTCGACTTCGGATCTCCCGAAGCACGAGAAAAAGATGCCCCGAAAGAGCCCACTCCCGAGGAAACGGCTCCGAAAGGACAGCAAACGACCTCGCAGAACCTTCCACTCCCGGCGACGGGAAACAAGGAAAGCGACGTCGAGCGCATCAATCTAGATATCAGCGACCAGTCGGATCCTTCCGATGAAGACGCTGACATCCACCCCAGGAGAACCCGAAGCCAGTCCGCTCGGCAGACGGTATCCTTCGATAGGCCCATGACAGAAGAGGAAGAAGAACTCTACTGGATGGAGCAGGAAGAACTCGCGGAAGATCAAACTCGGATCTATCACGACCAGCGCCGACAGGTTCGGAGGAATGCTGGCAGCAATAGCGAGATCCATGATCTCCGCGAATCTCTCAAAAAGACCGTGGCCGAAGTGAAAGCGGTAAAATCACAAATCCATCAGGCGACCAGTTCCGCCCCCGAGATCGATAGACTTCTCGAGGAAGCACGGAAAACGCCGTTCACCACTAGGATCACGGAAACACGCATCTCAGACCCAGGGAAGATCAAAATCCCGGTCTATGACGGTACGACGGATCCTAAGTCGCACCTGCAGTCCTTCCAGATCGCAATGGGTAGGTGCAAACTCCCGGAGCGCGAACGGGACGCAGGTCATTGTCTTCTCTTCGTCGAGCACCTCAAAGGTGCTGCGCTCGAGTGGTTCTCCCGGCTCAAAAGGAACTCCATCGGAAGCTTCCGCCAACTGGCCTCGGCGTTTCTCAAACAGTACTCCATGTTCATGGACATAGAAACGTCCGACGTGGATCTATGGAGTCTAGCTCAGAAGGAAGACGAGTCACTCCGCGACTTCATGCGAAGGTTCAAACTGGTGATGGCCAGAGTAACGGGTATCAGCGACAACGTCGCAATCGACGCCCTGAGGAAAACTCTCTGGTACAAATCAAAGTTCCGAAAGTGGATACTACTGGAAAAACCGCGGACAATCCAGGATACTCTCCACAAGGCAACGGACTTCATCATCATGGAAGAAGAGATGAAGCTTCTATCGCAGAAGCACGGACCGCAGAAAACCGCGTCCAAGAAGAAACCCTCTCGTAACGACAAATACGTCCATCACGAAGGGGAAGACGCCCAAGGCGAGCACAACTACGCCATTAACTCGGAGCAAGGCAAAACCTCCGGAAACACCTGGACCAGGAACCAGTACAAGGATAACTCCTATTGCGAGTTCCACGAGACCAGAGGTCACTCCACTGCGAACTGCAAGGTTCTCGGCGCCCAGCTCGCCGCAAAACTCCTCACCGGCGAACTATCAAAGGTCAAGAGTATAAAGGATTTGCTCCTGGACTCCGACCGCCCAAAGACTAACAAAACTGTCTCCGAGGACCGCGCGACCGAAAACCAATCGGGGGAAAAGCGCGGAAGAAGACAGGACGACCAAGGGAACAACAGCAGTCGCCAGAGGGTAAACATGATCATCGGAGGATCACAGTTCTACCAAGACTCTGTCTCATCGATAAAAGCCTACGGGCGAAAAGCAGAGACCAGTTCCAACTGGTTCCCGGACAGCGATGTTCCTAACCACACAATCGCTTTCGAGGAACACGAGACCGTCGGAATCGACAAACCTCACTGCGATCCTTTGGTAATCGACCTGGTCATCCAGGATCTCGAAGTCGGCCGCATTCTCGTCGATACAGGAAGCACAGTCAACGTCATCTTCCGCGACACCCTCTACAGGATGAAGATCCCACTTGGGGAAGTCGTCCCTGAGCCAAAACCTTTGACGGGGTTTTCGGGCGTCACTACCATGACCCTCGGGAGAATTAAACTCCCAGTCATGGCAGAGGAAGTTACAAAGATCGTCGAATTTGCAGTAGTCGACAACCCGGCCATCTACAACGCCATCATGGGAACCCCTTGGATCAACTCCATGAAGGCAGTACCATCCACATATCACCTCGGTATCAAGTTTCCGACTCCGACCGGAACCGCAGCCATCTGGGGTAGTCAGAAACAATCAAGACTCTGTTACCTAGCCGAGTTCAAGCTGCAAAAAGATCGGAACGCCCCTGCGGCCAACCCGAAACGAGCAAAGGAATCACACAACATTCCCGAAGACTCGAAGAAAGATGATCCAGAATCATCCGAACAGGCAACGATTCAAGATGGCGACAAAGCCTCTGAATCCACCGCCGTAAGAGCGGACAGCTCGACCCCCACACAAACCACTGATCCGACCAGCACGATCGGAACGGAGACGCACGGGGAGTAAAAACGTCCGCGGCAACTATCAGAACTACGAGATGGCTTGATCCTCGAAAGAGGTACGTAGGCAGCTCGTCGAAACCCGGCGAGTTCAGCTATCCCCCTCACCAAAAAGGGGGGGGACTGGGTGCGTATACTCCGATGCTCCCACAAAAACGCGAAAAATCCGCACATGTACTCTAACTTCTCGAAATTTTTAATAAAATTCTTTCTATCTTTCATGCTCACTTAAACGCATCAACACTTCGGAAAAACGAAAATCATATCTTTAAAAGAAACGCGAGACGTCGCAACTTCTTAAAAAAGTTAACAAAACTCGTATTATCCGCAAAAGACAGTCCACCAGCGACTTAAAAATAACTCACGCCCGTCGATTGGCCCCGACGGACGCTCATAAGAAACGTTTCACTCAATACAAAATCGTAGTCAGACCTACAAGGTCCTCTTACATCCGACAAGGATATCATAGCGCGCTATACAAGAAACCCAAAATTTTGGTTTAGCATCTCGGGTACACTCCGAAGATAGCTCGATTCTTTTAACACAAGTCATATAAGCCGGCGACTAGTCGCGGACTTTAAACGAAAAGAATCAGGAAGAAATCACTAACAGGCAAAACGAAAGCCGATCAGTCGTCGCACAGCCTCAAAGCTGAGAGTAAACCTAGGTCTTGCCCTAAACCCAGTCTTGCTGGATCTTGACATCTCACAGACATAGTATCGTATACGAGATCCCAAAACATGTCTCTTATCGCTTACACCTAAAAACGCTCGCTAAAAAGTAGCATACGGACCAAGCGACAAAAAAAGAGTTAGGATACGAAGTGACTACTCGCATCCTTCCCCCTACACTTGACGAAAGTATAAATCAAAACAAGAGACGAAATCTCGCAAATTTTCATATTCATAAAAGCCGCAAAAGACGGCAGGATTCAAAGCCACCAACGGCCAGTCCCAAAACATAAGGATGCAACCTCCAACGGTCGCAGGATAAAATTACTAAAAACGGCCACACACGGCCAAAAAATTCAATTCACAAAAGGAAGTCAACATTGAGAAATCCGGATGCGGAAATCCCAAATGAACTAGCAGGCTGGTCCACTTCCTCATTCACGCCCCGAGCATTCCCACCATCCTCGGCGTTCTCATCAGCTCCGGCCTCCACCGTATCCTCGGAAACCTCGATAGGTTCCCATAATCTCCGGACTCTTTCTTCTACCGGAGGAACCAAGGATTCAGCATGAGCACACTCGGCCATGAAATCCTTCATTTCAGCAATCTCGGAATCGAAAGAGAAATCCGGGTTCTGAGACTTGTAAAGATTTATGACCGAACCCCGGCACTCGCGGAAATCACCAACAAACTCCTGAGCTTCTTTAAAACATTGAAACTCAGCAGCAAACGATTCCGCCCGTCTTGCCACCTCCGCTGCAACCATCCTTCTTCCTCTCCTTTCCGCCCGAACGAGAGCCCGAGCATGAAGCTCAGTTTGCTTCGCATTCTGTGCCTTCACCTCTTGTCGGAACCGGAAAAGCTCTCGCTCCGCTTCTGTGGTCTTGAAGTTAGCAATCCTGGATTTGCGGAAACTCGAGTCAAGCGCCTCGCTAAACACTCTTAGTCCCTGCATAAAACTCAAGATCAGCAAGCACGCTTATATACAGATTCGAACGCAAGGTTAAGAAGTTCGAAGGGCCAAACCTCGTTGACACGTTGGGAGCCCTCGGCAAAAACCCGTTTTTTCTCCTCATCCTCCAGCGATTCGTCAGTAGTAAACTCCGGAGGAAGGCCATCGAAGAAGTTGTTAGGTGGAAAACCGCTGGCTCCGCCTTTTTCCGTTGAAGCAAAACTAGGTTTTTCTCCCAACGGAGAAGGACTTTCCGAGCCTTCCCCATCATCGATTTCCTTCCCCTTACGAGACCTCTGTCTGCGCCTCCGGGTAGGAGCCGCGGTGACAGGTTCGGCGTCGTACGACGGGACAGGACCTCGAGACCGATAAAGCCTAACCGCATCTCGGATCCGTTCGAGGGTGAAGGATTTCCAGAAAAACGGCCTTTGACGAAGAAGATCTCTCTTGACAAAAACGTCACCAGGCAAATGCGCGGTAGGGTTGTTCCCTACAAAACGAAAATTTTTCACTAAAACTCGCACTTCCGAAAAGGTGAGATAGACAACAGGGTTTTCGTCGTATTACCTCGGTTGAAGTTCCATGCTCGCGGAAATAGATGGAGGCAGCTCTCCTCGACAGACTCGCCATCTATTTGGACGAAGAAGAAACGCTCCTGCCACGATTTGGGATTCGAAGTAGTCCCCTGAATCACGGCCATATCCTTCTTAGGCAGCATGGAGTAGTAACCATCACTCCCCGTCGGCCGAGTACCCCAAAGACCTTCGAAATCATCGGGACCAAGATCAATCCCGAGTTCGTAGCTAGCGATCAGTACGCCAAGCCAACTCTCCAAGGCAGGAACGCTGAGTTGGCTGATCGAAAGTTCGAAGCGGTGAAGCGCACGAACAATGGCACCAGGGATTGGGAACCACATACGGCAGTACGTAAAGAAAGCTTCGTAACATGTAAAGAAACCTTGCGGAGGATTCCTTGCACTCTCGTTACCGACGGGAATCCGGAATTTGACTCCTTCAGGAACCTGGTAAAAATCTCGAAGAACCTTGAGATATTTACGAGAAACCGAGCTCGGCGCAAAAGGAGCACCGGGCTGCCTCAGAGGCCTCCTGAGAACAGGGATCTCTGGCAGTGTTGGGGGCGAACCTACAAGGGCTCGGTAATACGCATTCTTCTTTTCCTCCTCGACCGACTCCTCCTGCTTTACCGTTACATGGGCAGGAGAGTCATCCGAGGATGAATGGGAAGAAGAGTTTCTCTATGAGGATCTTGAAGACATTGTTCTTAAAGAGAGAGAAAGGATTCTTGAGAGAGAGAGTGAAAACCTTGTGATGAAGTAAGAATGAGATTTCTTACTCCATATAAAGGAGGTAAAATCACTATTTACCCCGATTTTCGGCAAACGATTGCGTCTCAACACCTTCCCACACGGTTATACCGCAAGCTAGGATCCGACAGGCTCTACGGTTCCTAGCTAGCTGGGGGGCTAACTGTTGGGGTCAAAATCGGTCAATGACTAAATCGTCACCCGAAAATCCTCGAAAGAAAAGCCAAGCGACGATCAAATCCAAGAAACGGGTCGTCGCTCGATAAAACTCACAGAAGGCCTGTCCACTCCCATCTGGCGCCAACGGCGAGGGTCCTGGCGCCCATCCATGCGATCGTCTCATGATCTCGGGCAATGATAGCATCTTGGTCCCTTGAAACCCATGTCTGGATTGTCCGAGATCTACAATGAGTCTTCTGTAAAGCCTTCCCGATTGTTTAAAAGATTCATCTTTTAACACATCTAAAACTCGGAGCCACATTGCTCTCATCCTCGACGACGGAAAATCTGCAGATCTAAGTCCATCTCAAATCCCGATACTCGCGGAATCTCGTTGGATTAGAAACGATTATCTCGAAATCCACGGCTAGAGACCCTCCCAAACTCAAAAGATTTCCCGCAAACGACTGACGAGGGAAAGATCGAACAACGAAAAAACCCACAGACGGAAAGATGGCCTGGCACCGGCGGCAGGCGGGACGCGGCTGGCCTGGCGCCGGCGGCACCCCGGCCTGGCGCCGGCGGCACGCGGGACGCAGGCTGGCCTGGCGCCGGCGGCACCCCGGCCTGGCGCCGGCGGCACGCGGGACGCGGGCTGGCCTGGCGCCGGCGGCACCCCGGCCTGGTGCCGGCGGCACGCGGGACACGGGCCGGCCCTGCCGCCGGCGGCACCCGGCCTGGCGCCAGCGGCACGCGGGACGCGGGCTGGCCTGGCGCCGGCGGCACGCGCGGACACGCGGGGCTGAGGCTGGCGCCGGCGGTACCCGGCCTGGCGCGGGCAGCGCGGACGCGGGCTGCCTGGTGCCGGCGGCACCCAGCTGGCGCCGGACGGCCACGCGGGACGCGGACTGGCCTGGTGCCGGACGGCACCACGGCCTGGCCCGGCGGCACGCGGGACGCGGACTGGGCCTGGCCGGCGCAGGCGGGCACCAGTCGTGGGGTCGGCCTGGCGTCGGTCCGCGGCCCTCGTTACCAGGTCTCGGGTCCTATTCATGCCCGGTTTGACCAGTCTTAGCTTGTTCGGATCAATCTACGCAAGTTTGGTATGATCACTGGTTACTCGTAGAACGCCCACTTCTCGCTAACAAGGAATTGAGGTTCCTTCGGAAACACCGAAACCTTCAAAGACTGTCCTTTCGAAAAACCGTAAAAACCCCTAAACGGCCCAACGTGGCCAAAACGGCCACGTACGATTTTCCGAAAAGGAAGGATAACTATGACAGTTTATCTTTATCCTCACATAAGAGATAAATGTCAAGTTTCCAGAAGATAAATATCAAGTTTCCAGAAGATAAATGTCAAGTTTCCCGATAAACACGAAGATGGACGAAAATGGAAAAAGCCCCACTCAGCCCGCGAGAAGATAGACCGTCAGAGGAGGAGTATATAAGGAGAGCTTTGAGCAAGAAGCCAACCAGATCACAAATTTTCGAGCACTTAGCACTTAGAGCGATTTAGCATTCCTTTTCTGTTTTCACTAGCGAGCTGCGACTCAACTAGGATAGACTTAGGCGACCGGACTAGCGGACCTTTCGACAGCTCTCTTAGCTTACTTCTCACCTGTTGTTCACACTCAAAACGCGAATTCAGAAATAAGATCTTTTTTCCGCTCAACTTTTACGATTTCTATTTTCGCAACTTCTACTTTATTTGATTGTTTCGTGTGCGGCCCAGCAGATATCCGGGACCTTCAAGGAAGATCGGGTTAACTCGGTTTTCCTCCACAAATCTTTATCAGAAATTGACGGTGTGAATTTCGGTTCCCACACTGACCTCTTCCAAGCATGTTCGGGTGATCGACCTCGGGTGTGCCTACCCGGGTGGGACTGATATGCCTCCACTGATTTGATCATAACTCCTCCAATATAGCTCCAAATGACTTGAAACCACTTCCATTGGAAAGCTAACTCATATGCTGTGTCTCCACAAAATTTTAGCAACAGAAGATTTCTCTAAGGCTTCCGTACATGTTCCCCCTTTCACCCCCTTTTGGATCATAATGCTCCCAAACATCTCCAATCACTCCATGACACTCTCCAACACCTAATAAGGACATATGAATGCAATATGGACCTAAAGATGCCTAATGCCTAATCTAAGTGATCAAAATGCACAAGATATGATAGGTAAAAACATGTAAATATGCAAGATATTAACTCCCCCACACTAGCCCTTTACTTGTCCTCAAGTAAACTTTTCAAAACACAAAGAGGAGAGAAATAAAGATGGGAGCAAGCCAAAAGAATCACTCAAAGAACTCAACTTGACATCCTAAAGAAACATAGCAAATAGCATGAGCAAAACTCTCTTATTATGCTCTACCTTCACAAGGCCTATCAATTACTCTTATGCCTCTACACAAGATGCAATGCCTATCAACCAACATGTTCTCTTAACCAACTCTCACATTGATTAACACACACACTCAAGGTGAGTTCTCACAAATAGGCACAAGATCTCAATCATTTGGCTAGGAGATCAAATAGTCTAATATGGATGAAAGGGAGGGTTCAATGCATCTTTTTAAGGTGGCAATCACTCAAGAATCAAGGAGCTTGATCATTATGCAAAATTTATCTAAGACTAGGAGAAATTCATGCATACATGGATCCATCCTCACCATTCTACCCATTCCTAAGTGATTACAACTTCTAAACCCTTTTTATTCATCCCATAACCCAAAATGAAAAATACTCACATCACTCACCCAATGAACAATTTCTTTCTTCAAGATTCAACCACTAAGGACCCTTTTATTCACAATTCACATTTCTAAGCTCTAACACTTTTTGTTTTCCCTTCCCCACTATCTTATTGAGGCTTTCATTTTCATTTTCGTTTTCTTTTACTTTTTTTTTTTTTTTATATATATGTAGGGGGAAGGTCTCAAACATCAACCAAGAGCTTCTTAACTTTCTAATCTAGGTCCCTAGGGCTTTTCTTTCTCAGTACAATCTTTTGTTCATCAATCTCAAAATTATCACTTCCCAAATCCAAGATGTAAACTTTTAAGGAACAAAGACCCCACTCACCATCCTAGGAGCTACCTCAAATGATGACCCTATGCTAGCAAGAGATGAGAATAAATCAATGTCGCTCTCAATACTCTCAAGATTTTGCACATGACTGTTGGGGTCAAAATCGGTCAACGACAAAATCGTCACCCGAAAGTCCTCGAAAGAAACGGGTCGTCACTCGACGAACTTACGGGAAGGCATGAACGGACCATGAGCCCCGCGGATCGACGAAGGCGAGCAACAGCGGCCTCGGCGGACGCGGGACACGGCACGGGCGGCAGGCCGACCACGCCGCACCTGGCACAGGCGGCAGGCCGACCACGCCGCACCTGGCGCCGGCGGCAGGCCGACCACGCCGCGCCTGGCGCCGGCGGCAGGCCGACCACGCCGTGCCTGGCGCCGGCGGCAGGCCGACCACGCCGCGCCTGGCGCCGGCGGCAGGCCGACCACGCCGCGCCTGGCGCCGGCGGCAGGCCGACCACGCCGCGCCTGGCGCCGGCGGCAAGGCCGACCACGCTGCTCCTGGCGCCGGCGGCAGGCCGACCAAGCCGCGCCTGGCGCCGGCGGCAGGGCGCCTGGCACCAGCGGCAGGCCGACCACTCCGCGCCTGGCGCCGGCGGCAGGGCGCCTGGCGCCAGCTGCAAGCTCGTCCTCTCCCGTCTGGCGCCGGCGGCAGGCCCATCGTCTCCCGTCTGGCGCCAGCGGCAAGAGTCCTGGCGCCCATCCGTGCAATTGTCTCGTGATCTCGGGCAATGGCAACATCTTGGTCTCTTAAACCCATGTTCGGATTGTTCGAGAAACACAACGATTCTTTCGCAAAGCCTTCTCGATTGTTTAACAAAAGTTCATATTTTAAAATATAAGTTCGAAGCCTCTTTACTCAAACCCTCGAAGACGGGAAGTCTACGAATCCTAGTCCATCTTGATCCCGATACTCGAGAAATCTCGGAAAACCATAAAAGGTTCGAAAGATGAATGGATTTCGATTCATCGTATAAAACGATCACGGTTATTCTAAACACCAAACATCTAGACTATACGAGGAATTGGGATTCCTTCGGAAATGCCGAAACCTTCAAAGACCATTCTCTCGAAAAACCGTAAAAACGCCTAAGTAGCCCGATATGACCAAAACGGCCCACTTACGATTTTCCGAAAACGAAGGATAACTATGACGATTTATCCTTATCCTCACATAAGAGATAAATGTCAAGTTTCCAGAAGATAAATGTCAAGTTTCCAGAACATAAATGTCAAGTTTCCCGATAAACACGAAGATGGACGAAAATGGAAGAGGCCCGATTCAGCCCGAAGGAAGATAGAACGTCTTATGAGGAGTATATAAGGAGAGCTTTGTGCGAGGAGCAAATCATCAAAAAACTTCCAGAGCACTTAGCACTTAGAGCAAATTTAGCATTTCTTTTCTGTTTTCACTAGCGAGCTGCGACTCAACTAGGTTAGATCTAGGCGGCCGGACTAGTGGACCTTTCGACAGCTCTTGTAGCTGATTTCTTTACCCGTTGTTCACGCTCAAACGCGAATTCAGAAATAAGATCACTTTCGCTCTATTTTTATGATTTTTATTTCGCAACTTTAAATTCCCATTGATTGTGTCGTGTGTGGCCCAGCAGATATCCGGGACCTTTAAGGAAGATCGGGTTAACTCGGTTTTCCTCCATAATCGTTTATCGGAAATTGACGGTGTGAATTTTGATTCCCACAGTTTGGCGCTAGAAGGAGGGGGGGTTACGGATCTATCTATCTCGCAACTGCACACGCTCGATCATGTCTACTGACGTCACCAAAGACCAGCCAACGCTAGACGGAACACCCGTTGACGCCAACGTTGAGAAGACTCCAACAGGAGATACATCCACAGTCACTGCTGATGCAAACAGTGAGACGCTCAGACAGATGAAGGAACTGCTCACTTCCGCCCAGGAGCGGGCAGAACAGCAGGACAAGCTGATAACCTCGCTCGCAAAACAGGTCGGCAGAAGACTCGACTTCGGATCTCCCGGAGAACGAGAAAAAGATGCCCCGAAAGAGTCCACTCCCGAGGAAACGGCTCCAAAAGGACAGAAAACGACCTCGCAGAACATTCCACCCCCGGCTACGGGAAACAAGGAAAGCGACATCGAGCGCATCGATCTAGAAATCAGCGACCAATCGGATCCTTCCGATGAAGACGCTGACATCCACCCCAGGAGAACCCGAAGCCAGTCCGCTCGGCAGACGATATCCTTCGAGAGGCCCATGACAGAAGAGGAGGAAGAACTCTTCTGGATTGAGCAGGAAGAAATCGCGGAGGATCAAGCTCGGATCCATCGAGAAACTCGGAGAAACGCCGGTAGCAATAACAAGATCCATGATCTCCGCGAATCTCTCAAAAAGACCGTGGCCGAGGTGAAAGCGGTGAAATCGCAAATCCACCAGGCGACCAGTTCCGCCCCCGAGATCGATAGACTTCTCGAGGAAGCACGGAAAACGCTGTTCACCGCTCGGATCACGGAAACACACATCTCAGACCCAGGGAAAATCAAAATCCCGGTCTATGATGGTACTACGTATCCTAAGGCGCACCTGCAGTCTTTCCAGATCGCAATGGGTAGATGCAAACTCCCGGAGCGCGAACGAGACGCGGGTCATTGTCTTCTCTTCGTCGAGCACCTCAAAGGCGCTGCACTTGAATGGTTCTCCCGGCTCAAAAGGAACTCCATCGGAAGCTTCCGCCAGTTGGCCTCGGCGTTTCTCAAACAATACTCCATGTTCATGGACAGAGAAACGTCCGAGTGGAGCTATGGAGTCTAGCTCAGAAGAAAGACGTGTCGCTCCGCGACTTCATGCGAAGATTCAAACTGGTGATGGCCAGAGTAACAGGCATCAGCGACAATGTCGCAATCGACGCCCTGAGGAAAACTCTCTAGTACAAGTCAAAGTTCCGAAAGTGGATATTACTGGAAAAGCCGCGGACAATCCAGGATACTCTCCACAAAGCAACAGACTTCATCATCATGGAGGAAGAGATGAAACTTCTATCGCAGAAGCACGGATCGCAGAAAACCGCGTCCAAGAAGAAACCTTCTCGTAACGACAAGTACGTCCATCACGAAGGGGAAGACGCCCAAGGCGAGCATAACTACGCCATCAACTCGGAGCAAGGCAAAACCTCCGGAAACACCTGGACCAGGAACCAGTACAAGGATAATTCCTACTGCGAGTTCCACGAAACCAGAGGTCACTCCACTGCGAACTGCAAGGTTCTCGGCGCCCGGCTCGCCGCAAAGCTCCTCCCCGGCGAACTATCAAAGGTCAAGAGTATAAACGACTTGATCCTGGAGTCTGACCGCCCAAAGACCAACAAAACTGTCTCCGAGGACCGCGCGACCGAAAATCAATCGGGTGAAAAGCGCGGACGGAGACAGGACGACCAAGGAAACAACAGCAGTCGCCAGAGGGTAAACATGATCATTGGAGGATCGCAGTTTTACCAAGACTCTGTCTCGTCGATAAAAGCCTACGGGCGAAAAGCCGAGACGAGTTCCAACTGGTTTCCAGATAGCGATATTCCCAACCACACGATCGTTTTCGAGAAACAGGAAACTGTCGCACTCGACAAACCTTATTGCGATCCTTTGGTTATCGACCTGGTAATCCAGGATCTCAAAGTCGGCCGCATCCTCGTCGATACAGGAAGTACGGTCAACGTCATCTTCCGCGACACCCTCTACAAGATGAAGATCCCACTTGGGGAAGTCGTCCCTGAGCCAAAACCTTTGACTGGGTTTTCGGGCGTCACTTCCATGACCCTCGGGAGAAATAAGCTCCCAGTCATGGCAAAGGAAGTCACAAAGATCGTCGAGTTTGCAGTAGTCGACAACCCGGCCATGTACAATGCCATCATGGGAACCCCTTGGATCAACTCCATGAAGACAGTACCATCCACATATCACCTCGGCATCAAATTTCCGACTCCTACCGGAACCGCAGTAATCTGGGGTAGTCAGAAACAATCGAGACTCTGTTACCTAGCCGAGTTCAAGCTGCGAAAAGATCGGAACGCCCCTGCGGCCAACCCAAAGTGAGCAAAGGAATCACACAACATTCCTGAAGACTCAAAAAGGGATGATCCAGAATCATCCGAACAGGCAACTATTCAAGACAGCGACAAAGTCTCTGAGTCCATCGCCATAAAAGCAGACAACTCGACCCCCGCACAAACCCTCGATCCGACCAGCACGATCGGAACGGCAACGCACGGGGAGTAAAAACGTCTGCGGCAACTATCAGAACTACGAGATGGCTTGATCCTCGAAAGAGGTACGTAGGCAGCTCGTCGAAACCCGGCGAGTTCAGCTATCCCCCTCACCAAAAAAGGGGGGGGGATTGGGTACGTATACTCCTATACTCCCACAAAAACGCGAAATATCCGCACATGTACTCGAACTTTTCGAAATTTTTTTTAATAAAATTATTTCTATCATTTATGCTCACTTAACGCGTAAACACTTTGGAAAAACGAAAATCATATCTTCAAAAGAAACGCGAGATGTCGCAACTTCTGAAAACGATAACAAAACTCGTATCATCCGCTAAAACAGTCCACCTGCGACTTAAAAATAACTGACGCCCGTCGATTGGCCCCGACGGACGCACACAGAAACGTTTCACTCAATACAAACTCGTAGTCTGACCTACAAGGTCCTCTTACATCCGACAAGGATATCATAGCGCGCTATACAAGAAACCCAAAATTTGGTTTAGTGTCTTTGATAAACTCCGAAGATAGCTCGATTCTTTTAACACAAGTCATATAAGCCGGCGACTAGTCGCGGACTTTAAACGAAAAGAATCAGGAAGAAATCACTAACAGGCAAAACGAGAGCCGATCAGTCATCGCACAGCCTTAAAGCTGAGAGTAAGCCTAGGTCTTGCCCTAAACCCAGTCTTGCTGGATCTTGACATCTCACAGACATAGTATCGTATACGAGATCCCAAAACATGTCTCTTATCGCTTACACCTAAAACGCTCGCTAAAAAGTAGCATACGGACCAAGCGACAAAAAAGAATTAGGATACGAAGTGACTACTCGCATTCTTTCCTCTACACTTGACGAAAGTATAAATCAAAACAAAAGACGAAATCTCGCAAATTTTCATATTCATAAGGCCGCAAAAACGGCTGGATTCTAAGCCACCAACGGCCAGTCCCAAAAAACATAAGAATGCAACCTCCAACGGCCGCAGAATAAACTCCTAAAAACGGCCACACACGGCCAAACATACGACTCACAAAAGAAAGTCAACATCGAGAAATCCAGACGCGGAAATCCCGAATGAACCCGCAGGCTGTTCCACTTCCTCGTTCACACCTTGGGCGTTCTCACCACCTTCGGCGTTCTCATCAGCTCCGGCCTCCACCGTATCCTCGGAAACCTCGATAGGCTCCCATAGTCTCCGGACTCTTTCTTCGACTGGAGGAACCAAGGACTCAGCATGAGCACACTCGGCCATGAAGTCCTTCATCTCAGCAATCTCGGAATCAAAGGAGAAATCCGGGTTCTGAGACTTGTAAAGATTTACGACCGAGCCCCGGCACTCGCGGAAATCGCCAACAAACTCCTGAGTATCTTTAAAACATTGAAACTCAGCAGCAAACGATTCCGCCCGTCTTGCCACCTTGGCTGCGACCATCCTCCTTCCTCTCCTTTCTGCCCGAACAAGGACTTGAGCATAAAGCTCAGCTGGCTTTGCGTTCTGCGCCTTTACCTCTTGTCGGAATCGGAAGAGCTCTCGCTCAGCTTCTTTGGTCTTGAAATTAGCAATCCTAGACTTGCGGAAACTTGAGTCAAGTGCATTGCCAAACACTCTTAGTTGCATAAATTCAAGATCAATAAATATACATATATACAGATTCAAGAATACGGTTAAGAAGTTCAAAGGACAAAACCTCATTGATCCGCTGGGAACCCTTGGCAAAAACCCGTTGCTTCTCCTCATCCTCCAGCGACTCGTCAGTAACAAACTCCGGAGGAAGGCCGTCAAAGAAATTGTTGGGGAGTGGAAAATCGCTTGCTCCGCCTTTTTCCGTTGGAACAAAACTAGGGTTTTCCCCCAACGGTGAAGGGTGTTCCGAACCCTCCCCATAGTCGATTTCTTTCCCTTTACGAGATCTCTGTTTACGTCTCCGAGTAGGGGCTTCGATAACCGGCTCGGCATCGCATGTCGGGACAGGGTCTCGGGACCGGTAAAGCCTTACTGCGTCTCGAATCCGTTCAAGGGTGAAGGACTTCCAGAAAAACGACCTTTGACGAAGGAGATCCCTCTTGACAAAAAGATCACCGTGCATATGCGCAACAGCCCCGTTCTCTACAAAGCAAAACTTTTTCACTCCAAACTCGCAATTCCGAAATGATGAAATAGACAACGATTTTTCATCATATTACCTCGGTTGAAGTTCCATGCGTGCGGAAATAGATGGAGGCAGCTCTCCTCGACAGACTCGCCATCTATTCGGACATAGAAGAAACGCTCCTGCCACGACTTAGGGTTCGAAGTAGTCCCCTGAATTATGGTCATATCCTTCTTTGGCACCATGCAGTAGTAACCGTCGCTCCCCGTTGGTAGAGTGCTCCAAAGACCTTCGAAATCATCGGGACTAAGATCGATCCCGAGCTCATAACTTGCGATCAGTACGCCAAGCCAACTCTTTAAGGCAGGAACGCTGAGCTGGCTGATCGAAAGTTCGAAGTGACGAAGCGCACGAACAATGGTACCGGGGATCGGGAACCACATGCGGCAATACGTAAGGAAGGCCTCATAACATGTAAAGAAACCTTCTGGAGGATTCCTCGCACTCTCATTGCCGACAGGGATTCGGAATTTAACTCCATCAGGAATCTGGAGTTATTTACGTGAGATATTTACGTGAAACCAAGCTCGGCGTAAAGGAAGCACCCGGCAGCCTCAAAGGTCTCCTCGAACAGGGACATCGGGCAGTGGTGGAGCCAAACCCACAAGAGCTCGGTAATACGCATTCTTCGCCTCCGCATCGACTAACTCCTCTTGCTTCACCGTCACGTGGGCAGGAGAGTCATCCGAGGATGAATAGGAAGAAGAATTTCTCTTGGAGGATCTTGAAGACATTGTTCTTAAAGAGAGAGAAAGGATTCTTGAGAGAGATGAATTTTTTATGATGAAGTAAGAATGAATGACATTTCTTACTCCATCCTTATAAAGGAGGTAAAATAACTATTTACCCCGACTTTCGGAAAACGATTACGTCTCTACACCTTCCCATACGGCTATACCGCAAGCTAGGACCCGAAAGGCACTACGGTTCCTAGCTAGCTGGGGGGCTAACTGTTGGGGTCAAAATCGGTCAACGACGAAATCGTCACCCGAAAGTCCTCGAAAAAAAACTAAGTGACGATCAAAACCAAGAAACGGGTCGTCACTCGACGAACTTACGGGAAGGCATGAACGGACCGTGAGCCCCGGGGACCGACGAAGGCGAGGAACAGCGGCATTGGCGGACGCGGGACACGGCACGGGCAGCAGGCTCGTCCTCTCCCGTCTGGTGCCGGCGGCAGGCCCATCGCCTCCCGTCTGGCGCCCGCGGCAAGAGTCCTGGCGCCCATCCGTGCAATCTTCTCGTGATCTCGGGCAACGGCAACATCTTGGTCTCTTAAACCCATGTTCGGATTGTTCGAGAAACACAACGATTCTTCCGCAAAGCCTTCTCGATTGTTTAACAAAAGTTCATATTTTAAAATATAAGTTCGAAGCCTCTTTACTCAAACCCTCAAAGACGGAAAGTCTACGAATCCAGGTCCATCTTGATCCCGATACTCGAGAAATCTCGGAAGACCATAAAAGGTTCGAATGATGAATGGATTTCGATTCATCGTATAAAACGATCACGGTTATTCTAAACACCAAACATCTCGACTATACGAGGAATTGGGATTCCTTTGGAAATGCCGAAACCTTCAAAGACTATTCTCTCGAAAAACCGTAAAAACGCCTAAGTAGCCCGATATGACCAAAACGGCCCACTTACAATTTTCCGAGAAGGAAGGATAACTATGACGGTTTATCCATATCCTCACATAAGAGATAAATGTCAAGTTTCCAGAAGATAAATGTCAAGTTTCCAGAAGATAAATGTCAAGTTTCCCGATAAACACGAAGATGGACGAAAATTGAAGAAGCTCGATTCAGCCCGAAGGAAGATAGACCGTCTTAAGAGGAGTATATAAGGAGAGCTTTGGGCAAGGAGCAAATCATCAAAAAACTTCCAGAGCACTTAGCACTTAGAGCAAATTTAGCATTTCTTTTCTGTTTTCACTAGCGAGCTGCGACTCAACTAGGTTAGATCTAGACGGCCGGACTAGCAGACCTTTCGACAACTCTTGTAGCCAATTTCTTTACCCATTGTTCACGCTCAAACGCGAATTCAGAAATAAGATCTCTTTCGCTCTATTTTTACGATTTTTATTTCGCAACTTTAAATTCCCATTGATTGTGTCGTGTGTGGCCCAGCAGATATCCGGGACCTTCAAGGAAGATCGGGTTAACTCAGTTTTCCTCCATAATCGTTTATCCGAAATTGACGGTGTGAATTTCGGTTCCCACAATGACAAGCTATCAGAAGAGGCCTCACTCATGCAAGTCAATGTAGGCTTTAAAGAATGGCTAGGGTTCAAGGGTATGGAAGTGCCATTTGGATTAACAAAGAGTGGTATAATGGGGAAAGATAACCCAAATGTGTATGAGATCCATGATCAAGTATAAAAATGCCTATATGCAAGAGAGATTAAGTTCATTCAAGTCTAAGTTCAGGTTAGAGCTGGTTTCTAGAACAATGCCAATATCAAGCAAGCAAGCAACTTTCATGAAGAGTTTTCAAGGCTCAAAGCATGCAAGCCTTTCAAAATATGCTCAAGCTACTTGATATGTTTAACCATGGTGTCAAATTCAGTGCAAACAAGTGTTCTTTACAAGGCAATGCTCCATGTGCAAGTGAATGCAACCTATATGCTCTACACTCAATCTTAAAGATGCATGTGATGCAACTACATGATTCAGAAATTTTAAATGTTTTTGGTTTTTCTATGCATATATGAATGTACAATGCAATGCATGAGACTCTCAATCACAAAGCAAACATGATCAGATACTTGGTACCTCCCCCACACTTAAACCACACAGTCACTGTGTGAATAAAAGAGAAGGAGATATCCCAACAAGACAAAAGCAAATGTATATACAAGAAGGGTTGGAGTGATACCACATAAGGAGTGTTGGGCGTGGTGCTTAGTGTCAGGATTAGGAGCTGGCTTGGTTCATAGCAACTAGAGGAGGCTGCTACATGGCAATCATAAGGCTCAGGTGCTTCATCACCTTTCTTCTCTCCTCTAGTGCTAGGCTCAACCTGAAAACGTCAACCACTTTTATTAAAAACTTAAAGGAAAATTGATATTGCAAAGCTATGTACAAGTATAACCATGGGACTTCCTCCCAAGTGAGCTTGTTTTGAGTCACTAGCTTGACTACCTTGTTTCTTGAACTAGTGAGAAGGAGGATCCTTCCCACCTTCAAGTGTGATGGTGAGGACCTGAGAGAGAAGCTCTTGAAACTTGATTGGGTTATCTTGGAGCTGAGGAGTGATGATGGCTCTAGCCCTTAAGAATAGTGTGGACTTGCCCTTATGTTTGATCTTGTACTCAATGACACCATCTTTGAGCTGCTTTGGTTGGAGAGTGAGAGTGTGTGGGATCAGATCAAGAGGTGGAGGATGAGGTTCTTTCACCATCTTCTTCTTGCCCATCAGTGGCCTTTGAGGCTCCACTCATCCCCTATCCTTTAGCACTTTCCAAGTGCTCAACACACAACTCCTTAGAAGACTCTCTAGCAAGGCCTTCTTTCTTGCAAACAACCTCTTCATCTTGAGGTTTCTCAATAGCTTTGTCACCACAAGTTATTGTCCCACAATAGCCATCATCCAATGGAGATTGGAGGGTATAGGAAACAGCATTGTTCACATGCATGAGGGTGACCTTCTTGTTTGGAAAGTCAATGCATGCTCCAACGGTGGTGAGGAAAGGAGTGCCAAGGATCAAAGGGACTCTCTTCTCAGATGCCATCTTCAAAATAGTGAGGTCAATGGGTATGGTGCAAGATCTAATCTTCAAGGGGAAGTCCTTGATGATGCCAATTGGGGTTGTAGAAGAAGAGTCCCCAAAGGTAAGAGAAGAAGTGTCTGGTTCCATGGTTTCAATACCAAGACTCTTCACCATATCCATGGAAATCACATTCACACTTGCCCCACTATCAACAAGAGCATCATCCATAGTTATCTTACCAAGTGAGCAAGAAAATATGAACTTCCCTTGAGACTCAAGCTTAGGGAGGAACTTTGGAGGGATTGGTGGATCAATCTTCAGATTGTAGATGTCCAAAAGCTCAGCCACTTCAGCTCGGTGGTCTAGAATGTCCTTGATGAGCATCATCTGGACATGAGCTTCACGCATACTTGAGATCTCTGGAAGCTTGACTCCAACATCACTAAGATCTTTCCTGAACTTTGAGATCACCTTCTTCTGAGCTTTGGTGAGAACTCTTTGGGGAAAAGGGAGCTTATTATAGGGTGATAGCTCAAACTCAGTGTCTTCCTGCTTCACCTCTTTCAGCTTGTTGTCTGCTCTCTTCACAGCTGGTCTCTCAGCTCTAGGCTTGGCTTTCTGCAGACTCTTTACTTCAGCCTTCTTGGCAGCATCCTTCAGAATATGTGCTTCAGCTGTTTCCACAACAAATCTCTCAACTTCCCCAAACTCAGTTCCAAACATTTCAATCTCATCCTCCTCTTTCTCATGAGCACGGATCTCAATCTCTGAAGAAGTAGTAGAGAGGATGACATTGCAAGATTCCTTGGGATTTTTCTCTGGTTTTCCTGGTAGAGATCCCATTGGGCTCTTAGAAGATGAAGACACAGAGGCAACCTGGCTCTCCAAATCTTTGAGATGAGAGGCAAGTTGCATGTACTTGTTGTTGAGGTCAGAATAAGTTCCATCAATCGTGGCATGGATGTTCTTGAACTCATCACCAATGTTCTTAGCATTTCTTTCTTGAGCTTCTAAGATTTGCTTGAACATGGACTCCATATTTGAACTTGGAGCCTGAGCTTGAGAAGAGCTTCCTTGGAGCTGAGTAGATTGGTTGGCTTGAGGATAGTTTTGCTTGGCTTGGTAACCTCCTTGCTGATTGTTGTAGTAAGGCCTTTGCTGATAGTTGTTTTGGTACTGGAAGTTGGGCTCTTTCCTGTACCATGTGCCATTAGCATTGATGAAGCACAGCTCTTCTTGACCTTCTAAACCATCAACCTGATTAGTCCCAGCAGGGGGCTTTTGTTTCTGGTTCCCAATGGAGTTAATCTGCTCCTGCTTAGCCTTCTCTGCAATAATCTTGTCCAACTTCTCTTGGAGATTTCAGCTCCTTCCTTGTGTGCTGATCATCTTCATCAGTGCCTCTGTTGACCCTATCATGCTCCTCACTGTAGACTGAGTCACTCTTGGCCATGCTCTCCACCAGCTCCTCTGCATCCTGCTCAGTTCTGCCCAAGAAGAACCCATTGCTGGCTGTGTCTAATCTCCTCCTGAACTCTGGAAGAGCACCTCTGTAGAAGGTACTAAGAAAACTCTCCTTGGTGAAGCCATGATGTGGGCATTGAGACCAATAGCCCTTGAACCTCTCCCATGCTTCACTAAAGCCCTCCAGGTTCTTCTGCTGAAAGCTAGAGATCTCATTTCTGATCTTGGCTGTTCTTGAGGTAGAGAAGAACTTCTCTAGGAATGCTCTCTGGCACTCATTCCAAGTTGTGATAGAGTCACTCGGAAGAGCCTTCTCCCATTGATGTGCCTTGTCTCCCAAAGAGAATGGAAACAACCTCAACTTGAAAGCATCTTCAGAGACTCCATTAGTCTTGGACAAACTACAATAGCAATCAAATGTGTCCAAGTGATCAAGGGGATCCTCCACAGCAAGGAAATGAAACTTGTTGTTCTCAATGAAATGCAGCAGCCCTGATTTGATCTCAAAGTTGTTGTTCTCCACAGCTGGTGCTCTGATCCCCAACCTATGACCATGAATGTGAGGTTGATCATAGGTTCCAATGGCTCTAGCTTGGCGCTGTGGCCGTTGTGGTTGGCGCTGTGGTCTTATGTTGTCAGCTCTTGGACCACTGCCCCCTAGGGCATCACCATCTTGAGGCTGATTCTCCATATCAAACCCTAATCTCTGCAAGTAAGCCTGTTGCTCTTCTTCTCTTCTCTTTCTTGCAATTTCCCTCTCAAGTGTAGCAATGTCTTCAACAGTAGGACTCAAGTTTGAGGCACCTCTGCTTCTAGTTATCATACACCTGAAATGCAAAGGGAAAAGAACAAGGAGAAGAAATAGCACAATAAAAGAAAAATGACTTAGTCTTAAGCAATTGACTAAATCCCAATGTCAAAATCAACTTAGAACTTGGCAACGACGCCAATTTGATGAGGGCCTTTGATATCTTGCATATTTACATGTTTTTAGCTATTATATCTTGTGCACTTTGATCACTTAGATTAGGCATTAGGCATCTTTAGGTTTATATTGCATTCATATGTCCATATCAGGTGTTGGAGTGTGCTATGAAGTTATTTGGGGTGTTTGGAAGCATTGTGGTCCAAAACGATGAAGAATGGAGTTTAGCCGAGATCAGGACAGCTGGGACACGAGACCAGGACATTCGGGACGCGAGATGGACCAGGGACACTTACCCTGGACGAAGAATGGATGAGACGCGGGTGGATGGCCGCGGGTTCAAGCACCCGCACAAGATGAGGAGAGCTCGGACATGGTCTGGTGCGCGGCCGGATGCGTGCGGGGCGCCATACCCACGCGGCTTGGACGAGAGCAGGACGCGTCTGATGCGCGGCCTGGAGTGGGCGAGGACTGGTACCCATGCGGCCGAGGAGAGGACGGACTGGACGTGGCCTATGCGCGGGTCGGGACGCTCGGGACAGCATACCCGCGCGGCCGGACGGCGTGGATGGTTGATTCTGCGTGGGTCAGTGTGCGCGGGCTGGACGGCTCGAGCCACCCAGAGCGTTTTTGACACTCTTCTCCTATTGGTCGAAGCCCATTCGATTCCAGGGATCTTTTAGTAATTTTCTATGATGTTTTTAGGGCTTCTAAGCCGTGTATAAATACTCTTGTATCTTCCAATTTGGAACTTGTCTCTTTTACTCTCAAAAACACTTTTGGATCTTGAATAAAGTTTGGATCTTGGATCCTTTTTCTTCTTTTATTCTTGTGTTCTTGAGCATTTGTTTCTCTCTAATCATGGTTAACCTTGAATCCATCATGGGTTTAAGGGAAATCATGTCCATTAGAGAGTAGATCATCTTACAGCTAAGGTGTAGATCATCATGGGCTTGGGAGATTTAGGGTGATTAGGTGTAGATCTAAGGTGTTTTGGTGTAGATCTGTCTTTTCCTTGCTTGATGGAGTGTTCTTATTGCTATTTGGAGTTGGCCTCTTCAAAATAGAGCTATAGGCATTTGTTGCCCAGAAGGTGTTCTATGAAATGCCTGAAACAACTCTTCAATGCTTTTAACATCCTTTACCTAAGGGATTAGTTGTTAAAGGTGTTAAGATAGCTAGTAGACTTGTTCTTAATGATTGCTTTCATATTATTCAACCTAAGGGATTAGATGCTTGAGATGTGTTAGTGAATGAGCATTCATCTAGGGATATAGCTTGCTTAAGATTGTGTCTACGCTTAAGGTTGATAGATTGATTGTTGCTGCCACCTTTTGATTGAAGCTTAATCACCAAAGATCAATTCCCTTGCCCCATGAGCCCTATTGGTTCATATTGAAGGAGAGATCATTACTTTATTGCATTTTTGTTTAGTTTTAGTTCATTTCACTCCACTATATTGATTGCACTTAGATTAAGCATAGACTTGCATTCTGTTTGCATTGAAATAACCTAGGATTGGTTCGACAATCTTTTATACTACATCATTTGATTGGACCCTTGAAAAGTCCTTTCATCAAATTGGCGCCGTTGCCAAGTTCTAGTTTGATTTTGACATTGGGATTTAGTCACTTGCTTGAGACTAAGTCTTGTTACCTTTATCTAGTTACTAATTCCCTTTCAAGTGGTTGTTCTTTTGCAAGGTACATTCATAAGAGAGGAAGATCATGTCTCTTGACTTGGAATCAATGTTCAAGGCTATTCTAGAGAGTCAAGAAAGGATGATATCTAGAAGCTCCACTTATTGTGACAGAGCTTATGAGCCAACCACCCAAATGGAGTACCAACCACATGGAAACCTTGGTCAAGAAAGCCAATATGGATATGGTGAGAGATACCAACCTTGGGATTTAAAGTATGAAGAACAAGAAGTCAAATTCCCTCAAGCCTCCAATGAAGAAAAAATCACCAACATGCTTGAGAAGTTGTTGGAGAATCAAGAAAGAGGAAGACTTGAGATAGAAAGGCAAATGAGTTCTCTTTCCACCAAGCTAGATGCTCATGGCAAGACTCTTAGCTCAAGGATGGATGAAACTATAACACATGTGAAGTCTATCAACAACAAACTGTCTCACATCATTGAAGATCAAGAAGAAAGCTTCACTCCCCTTTACAACACCAACACTTGTGAAGAATGTTCCATGGATATGGAAATTAATGTTGAGGAGGATGTGCAAATCAAGGATGGATTTCACCAAGAAGCTGAAAATTCTATACATGAGCTTGAATTACTCCTTGGATGCATGGTAGATGAAAAGCTTGGGCAAAGATATGAAGAGCAAGTTGAACCAACAACATTCAAGAGTTATTCAACAAGAAGCTAGGATGAAGAAGTAAGCTTGGTTGGAAGAATCTTTGAAGATCTTTGTGATGATGGTTTGGTTGTTGAATGCATAGAGGAGATAAGAGAGATCTCATTGGTTATGGATGAGTTCTCAATCAAGGAGGAAACACATGTGAAGTTTACTTCCAAGGAAGGAACAAGGGGTGAAGAGTCTATGGAGAATCAAGTTATTCACATTAAAGAATCCCTCAAAGAGATGCACCAAGAAGACTCTCCTATGGACAAGCCCTTTGCCTACCATTTTGGTATACTCTCTACCAAGGAGCTCATTGTTGATGATCCAAGGAAGGTACCCTTTGAAGAGATCATGATGAATGAGTTTAGGGGTTGGTTCTACGATGAGTATGATCCTGGTGATCCGTGATGACAGGCCTTTTCAGGTCCTAATCAAATGTTGTAGAATACAAGATGTCAATCCAATTCTAAGAGATTCTAATGCAAAGGGAATGCAAGTTCATGCTTAATCTAAGTCTAAACAAGATGAGAGGGCGATTATGAAACTAAAACAATATTAAAAATGCAATAAAAGATTGAACTTTCTTTCTCAATGAGGCAAGGGGGTTCTTGGGACAAGGGAACTGACTTTGGGTGATCAAGATTCAATCCAAGATGCTAACTTTTCAATCAATCTAATTCCTTATGCCTAGACAACAAAACTAAGCAAGCTCTATCCCTAGATGAATGCTCTTTTGCAATGATCACCCAAGTACACCAAATCCCTTTGGCTGTAATGATCAAAGCAAACATGGAGAATGAGTCTAATAGCAATCCTATCTCCTTTGACAACTAATCCCTTAGGCAAAGCAAGCTAAAAGCATAGATGAGTTGGTTCAGGCATTTCATAGAACACCTTCCGGGCATGAAATGCCTATGGCTCTATGTTTGAGAGGCCAACCCAAATATAGCAAGAAGAACACCAAATCAATGCAAGGAGATGATAGATCTAACACTAAGCACCTTGGATCTACTCCTAATCACCCTTAGTCTCCCAAGCCCATGAACCCTAGATAGATCTACTCACTAATACCCATGGAAAACCTCAAAATCAATGATGATTCAAGGCTAAACATGATTAAAGAAAGAGATAATCTATTAAACACACAAGAAATGATGTAAAAAGGATCAAAGATCCAAACTTTCTTCAAGTTCTAAATATGTTTTTGAGAGAAAAGAAGCTAGATCCCTTAATGAGATCACAAGAGTATTTATACATAGGCTTGAAAGCCCTTGGAACATAAAATAAGAATTACTAAAAGGTCCTTGGCCAACTTGATTTTCAACCAATGAGAAGCTAGGAAGAAAGGAAGGGGGTGGGACACCCGGGCAGGCTGGACTGGTCCATGGCCGGGTGTGACCAGCCGGGTGTCCTTGGTGTTCGTCCATCTCCTCGTACGTGGGTAGAAAGGAGTGGTCGAGATGCCCGGGTAAGTGCAGGTCGGGTTTCCATCCGTCCGTGATCTCTAAGCCGTGCGGGTCCGTTCGCCCGTGTGTCCTTGACCGGGTGCACTCCATACGCGGGTAGTGGTGGCTGGGTGGACGTCCGGGCGCCAGGCCGCGTGCGTTCGTGCCTCCTTCCCGTGCGGGCAGTCCAACCCGCGTGTGCCAGGCCGCGTGCGTTCGTGCCTCCTTCCCGTGCGGGCAGTGCAACCCGCGTGTGCCAGGCCGCGTGCCAGTCCCTCGTCCGTATGTCCTGATGGTCGACCTCGGGTATGGTCACCCGGGTGGCTTGACATGCTTCCATTCAAATTGCCATAACTTCTCCAATATGACTCCAAATATCTTGAAACCACTTTCATTGGAAAGCTAACTCAAAATGCCATTTTTCCACCAAGTCTTAGCATCAGAAGACATTCCTAAGGCCTCTGTCCATGCTCATCTTTAAACCCTTCTTTTTCATCATAAAACTCCCAAACATCTTTAATATCTCCAAAGTGTGCTCCAACACCTAATAGGGACTTATGAATGCAAAATGAGCCTAAAGATGCCTAATGCCTAATCTAAATGAGCAAAAATGCATAAGATATGATAGCTAAAAACATGTAAATATGCAAGACATCAACTCCCCCACACTAGACCTTTGCTTGTCCTCAAGTAAACTTTTCAAACACAAGGGGGGTGGATGCAAGGATGGGAACAAAGCCAAAGGAAACACTCATAGCACTCAACCTGACATCCTAAAGAAACATAGCAAATAGCATGAGCAAAACTTTCTTATTATGCTCTAGCTTCACAAGGCCTATCAATTACTCTTATGCCTTTACACAAGATGCAATGCTTATCAACCAACATGCTCTCTTAACCAGCCCTCACATTGATTCACACACACAAGGTGAAGTCTCACAAATGGGCACATGATCTCAATCATTTGGCTTGGTGATCAAATGGTCTAATATGGATGAAAAGGAGGGTTCAATGCATCATTTCAAGGTGGCAATCACTCAAAAATCAAGGAGCTTGATCATTATGCAAAATTTATCTAAGACTAGGAGCAATTCATGCATACATGGATCCATCCTCATCATTCTACCCAAATCCTAAGTGATTACAAGTTCTACACCCCTTTTAATTCATCCCATAACCCAAAATGAAAACATACTCACATCACTCACCCAATGAACATTTTCTTTCTCATGATGCTACCTCTAAGGACCTCTATTCACATTCTATGCTCTAACTCTTAAGTCTTTCCTTCCCCACTATCTTATTGAATCTTTTTTTTTTCTTTTTCTTTTTCTTTTTCTCTTTTTTTTTTTTTTCTTTTCTTTTCTTTTTTTTTTATTTTTATTTTTTTATATATATGCATGAGGGGGAAGGTCAAAGCATCAATCAAGAGCTTCTTAACTTTCTATTCTAGGTCCCTAGGGTTCTTCTTTCTTATGATACTCATTTGTTCATCAATCTCAACATTGTTACATTCCAAACCCAAGATATAAACCATTAAGGAACCAAAAACCCCACTCACCATCCTAGAAGCTAGCTCAAATGAGGATCCTATGCTAGCAAGAGATGAGAACAAATCCATGTCGCTCCCAATACTCTCAAGATTTTGCACATGACAAGCTATCAGAAAAGGCCTCACTCAAGCAAATCAATGTAGGCTTCAAAGAATGGCTAGGGTTCAAAGGTATTGGAGTGTCATTTGGGTTAACAAAGAGTGGTACAATGGATAAAGATAACCCAAATGTGTATGAGATCCATGATCAAGTATGCAAATGCCCATATGCAAGAGAAATTAAGTTCATTCAAGTCTAAATTCAGGATGGAGCTGGTTTCAAGAACAATGCCAATATCAAGCAAGCAAGCAAGTTTCAAGAAGAGTTTTCAAGGCTCAAAGCATGCAAGCCTTTCAAAAGATGCTTAAGCTACTTGATATGTTTAACTAGGGTATCAAATTCAGTGCAAACGAGTGTTCTTTACAAGGCAATGCTCCATATGAAAATGAATGCAACCTATATGCTCTAGACTCAATCTTAAGGATGCAAGTGATGCAATCTACATGATTCAAAAATTTAAAATTTTTTAGATTTTCTATGCACTTATGATTGTACAATGCAATGCATGAGACTCAAAAATCACAAAGCAAACATGATCAAATATCCGGTACCTCCCCCACACTTAAATCACACAGTCTCTGTGTGAGTAAGAGAGAAGGAGATACCCCAACAAGGTAAAAGCAAATGTATATACAAGAAGGGTTGGAGTGATACCACACTAGGAGATTTGGGCATGGTGCTTGTGGCATGACTAGAAGCTGGCTTGGTTCATAGCAACTAGAGGAGGCTGCTACATGGATCATAAGGCTTTGGTGGCTGAGCATCTTTCTTCTCTCCTCTAGTGCTTGGCAAAACCTGAAAATCTTGACCACTTTTATTAAAACTTAAAAGAAAATTCGAAATTGCAAAGCTATATACAAGGATAACCATGGGACTTCCTCCCAAGTGAGCTTGTTTTGAGTCACTTAGCTTGACTACCTTTTCTCTTGGACTAGTGAGAAGGAGGGTCCTTCCCACCTTCAAGAGTGATGGTGAGGACCTGAGAGAGAAGCTCTTGAAGCTTGATAGGGTCATCTTGGAGTTGAGGAGTAATGATGGCTCTAGCACTTGAGAATGGTGTGGACCTGCCCTTATGCTTGATCTTGTACTCAATGGCTCCATCCTTGAGCTTCTTTGGATGGAGAGTGAGAGTGTGTGAGAGCAAATCAAGAGGTGGAGGATGAGGCTCTCTTACTATCTTCTTCTTGCCATGAGTGGCCTTTGAGGCTCCATCCATCCCCTCTTTTTTAGCACTTTCCAAGTGCTCAACACACAACTCCTTAGAACACTCTCCATCAAGACCCTCTTTCTTACCTTCAACCTTTTCATCTTGGGGCTTCTCAACAGCTTGTACATCACAAGTGATTGTCCCACAATAGTCTGATTCGAGTGGAGGCTGGAGAGGATAGGAGACAGCTTTGTTGACATGCATGAGAGTGACCTTCTTGTTGGGAAAGTCAATGCAAGCTCCAACTGTTGTGAGGAAAGGAGTGCCAAGGATCAAAGGGACTCTCTCTTCAGATTCCATCTTCAAAACAGTGAGGTCAATAGGTATGGTGCAGGATCCAATCTTCAAGGGAAAATCCTTGATTATGCCAAGTGGGGTTGTAGAAGAGGAATCCCCAAAGGTGAGAGGAGGGGTATCTGGTTCCATGCTTTCAATCCCAATACTCTGCACCATGTCCAAGGAGATGACATTCACACTAGCTCCACTATCAACAAGAGCATCATCCATAGTTAGTTTACCAAGAGAGCAAGACAATGTGAACTTCCCTTGAGACTCAAGCTTAGGGAGGGACTTGGGAGGGATTGGTGGATCAATCTTCAGAAGTGAGATGTCCAAAAGTTCAGCCACTTCAGCTTGGTGGGTGAGAATGTCCTTTATGAGCATCATTTGGACATGAGCAGCATGCATATTGCTGATCTCGGGAAGCTTGACTCCAATATCACTGAGGTCTTTTCTGAATTTGGAGACCACTTTTTTCTGAGCTTTGGTGAGGAACCTTTGAGGGTAAGGGAGCTTATCATAGGGTGATAGCTCAAACTCATTGTCTTCTTCCTTCACTTCTTTCAGCTTGGGGTTAGCACTCTTCTCAACTTGTGTCTCAACCTTAGGTTCATCAATCTTTCCTTGAACCTTCTTATCAGCTCTCTTCACAACTCTAGCGTCAGCTGTGGCCACAACCAGTCTCTTATCATTTTCAATCAGATCTCCAAACACTAGCCTCTCAATCTCATCAACATCATTCTTATGATCACTCAATGCAATCCTTGAAGAAGTGGAGAGGATGACATTGCAAGTCTCCTTGGGGTTCTTCTCTGGTTTCCCTGGTAGAGATCCCATTGGAGTCTTGGAGGATGAAGACATGGATGCAACTTGGCTCTCCAAAGCTTTGAGGTGAGAGGCAAGTTGCATGTACTTGTTATTGAGATCAGAATAAGTTCCATCAATCTTGGCATGGATATTCTTGAACTCATCTCCAATGCTCCTAGCATTCTTCTCTTGAGCTTCTAAAAGTTGTTTGAACATGGACTCCAAGTTTGAACTTGGAACCTGAGCTTGAGAAGAGCTTCCTTGGGGCTGAGTAGGCTGGTTGGCTTGGTATCCTCCTTGTTGATTGTTGTAGTAAGGTCTTTGCTGGTAGTTGTTTTGGTATTGGAAGTTAGGCTCTTTCCTATACCATGTGCCATTAGAATTGATGAAGCACAGCTCCTCTTGACCTTCAACACCATGAACTTCAGTAGGTCTAGCAGGCTGGTTCTGTTGCTGGTTCCCCATGGAGTTAAGCTGCTCTTGCTTAGCCTTCTCTACAAGAAGTTTGTCCAACTTTTCTTGGAGAGATTTGAGGGCTTTTCTTGTGTGCGGATCATCTTCATCAGTGCCTCTGTTGGCCCTATCATGCTCCTCACTGTAGACTGAGTCACTCCTGGCCATGTTTTCCACCAGCTCCTCAGCATCCTGCTCAGTTCTGCCCAAGAAGAACCCATTGCTGGCTGTGTCCAATCTGCTCCTGAACTCTGGTAGAGCACCTCTGTAGAAGGTACTAAGCAGACTCTCCTTGGTGAAGCCATGATGTGGGCATTGAGACCAATAGCCCTTGAACCTCTCCCATGCTTCACTAAAGCTCTCAAGGTTCTTCTGCTGAAAGCTAGAGATCTCATTTCTGATCTTGGCTGTTCTTGAGGTAGAGAAGAATTTCTCTAGGAATACCCTCTTGCACTCATTCCAAGTTGTGATAGAGTCACTTGGAAGAGCCTTCTCCCATAGATGTGCCTTGTCTCCCAAAGAGAAGGGAAACAACCTCAGCTTGAAAGCATCTTCAGAGACTCCATTAATCTTGGACAAGCTACAGTAGCTATCAAATGTGTCCAAGTGATCAAGGGGATCCTCCACAGCAAGGCCATGAAACTTGTTGTTCTCAATCAAATGCAGCAGCCCTGATTTGATCTCAAAGTTGTTGTTCTCCACAGCTGGTGCTCTGATTCCCAACCTATGACCATGAATGTGAGGTTGGTCATAGGCTCCAATGGCTCTTGCTTGGCGTGGTTGGTGATGTGGTTGGCGTGGTGGTCTAGGATTGTCAGCTCTTGGACCATTGTCCCCTTGGACATTACCATCTTGAGGCAGATTCTCCATCTCAAACCCCAACCTTTGAAGATGAGCCTGTTGCTCTACTTCTCTTCTTTGTCTAGCTATCTCCCTCTCAAGTGCAGCAATCTCTTCAACAGTAGGAACCAAGTTGGATGCCCCTCTGCTTCTTGTGATCATACACCTGAAAGTCAAAGATAGAAGAGGCAAGAACCAATATCACAAGATACAATAAAAATAAAAAATGACTTAGTCTCAAGCAAATAACTAAATCCCAATGTCAAAATCAACTTAGAACTTGGCAACGGCGCCAATTTGATGACAGGCCTTTTCAGGTCCTAATCAAATGTTGTAGAATACAAGATGTCAATCCAATTCTAAGAGATTCTAATGCAAAGGGAATGCAAGTTCATGCTTAATCTAAGTCTAAACAAGATGAGAGGGCGATTATGAAACTAAAACAATATTAAAAATGCAATAAAAGATTGAACTTTCTTTCTCAATGAGGCAAGGGGGTTCTTGGGACAAGGGAACTGACTTTGGGTGATCAAGATTCAATCCAAGATGCTAACTTTTCAATCAATCTAATTCCTTATGCCTAGACAACAAAACTAAGCAAGCTCTATCCCTAGATGAATGCTCTTTTGCAATGATCACCCAAGTACACCAAATCCCTTTGGCTGTAATGATCAAAGCAAACATGGAGAATGAGTCTAATAGCAATCCTAGCTCCTTTGACAACTAATCCCTTAGGCAAAGCAAGCTAAAAGCATAGATGAGTTGGTTCAGGCATTTCATAGAACACCTTCCGGGCATGAAATGCCTATGGCTCTATGTTTGAGAGGCCAACCCAAATATAGCAAGAAGAACACCAAATCAATGCAAGGAGATGATAGATCTAACACTAAGCACCTTGGATCTACTCCTAATCACCCTTAGTCTCCCAAGCCCATGAACCCTAGATAGATCTACTCACTAATACCCATGGAAAACCTCAAAATCAATGATGATTCAAGGCTAAACATGATTAAAGAAAGAGATAATCTATTAAACACACAAGAAATGATGTAAAAAGGATCAAAGATCCAAACTTTCTTCAAGTTCTAAATATGTTTTTGAGAGAAAAGAAGCTAGATCCCTTAATGAGATCACAAGAGTATTTATACATAGGCTTGAAAGCCCTTGGAACATAAAATAAGAATTACTAAAAGGTCCTTGGCCAACTTGATTTTCAACCAATGAGAAGCTAGGAAGAAAGGAAGGGGGTGGGACACCCGGGCAGGCTGGACTGGTCCATGGCCGGGTGTGACCAGCCGGGTGTCCTTGGTGTTCGTCCATCTCCTCGTACGTGGGTAGAAAGGAGTGGTCGAGATGCCCGGGTAAGTGCAGGTCGGGTGTCCATCCGTCCGTGATCTCTAAGCCGTGCGGGTCCGTTCGCCCGTGTGTCCTTGACCGGGTGCACTCCATACGCGGGTAGTGGTGGCTGGGTGGACGTCCGGGTGCCAGGCCGCGTGCGTTCGTGCCTCCTTCCCGTGCGGGCAGTGCAACCCGCGTGTGCCAGGCCGCGTGCGTTCGTGCCTCCTTCCCGTGCGGGCAGTGCAACCCGCGTGTGCCAGGCCGCGTGCCAGTCCCTCGTCTGTATGTCCTGATGGTCGACCTCGGGTATGGTCACCCGGGTGGCTTGACATGCTTCCATTCAAATTGCCATAACTTCTCCAATATGACTCCAAATATCTTGAAACCACTTTCATTGGAAAGCTAACTCAAAATGCCATTTTCCACCAAGTCTTAGCATCAGAAGACATTCCTAAGGCCTCTGTCCATGCTCATCTTTAAACCCTTCTTTTTCATCATAAAACTCCCAAACATCTTTAATATCTCCAAAGTGTGCTCCAACACCTAATAGGGACTTATGAATGCAAAATGAGCCTAAAGATGCCTAATGCCTAATCTAAATGAGCAAAAATGCATAAGATATGATAGCTAAAAACTTGTAAATATGCAAGACATCAACTCCCCCACACTAGACCTTTGCTTGTCCTCAAGTAAACTTTTCAAACACAAGGGGGGTGGATGCAAGGATGGGAACAAAGCCAAAGGAAACACTCATAGCACTCAACCTGACATCCTAAAGAAACATAGCAAATAGCATGAGCAAAACTTTCTTATTATGCTCTAGCTTCACAAGGCCTATCAATTACTCTTATGCCTTTACACAAGATGCAATGCTTATCAACCAACATGCTCTCTTAACCAGCCTTCACATTGATTCACACACACACACACACAAGGTGAAGTCTCACAAATGGGCACATGATCTCAAGAAGGCTTTCATTACATGGGTAACGAGCCTAGACACATCCAGTCTTCACTAGCCAGAGGAAGAAAAACCAAGCTAGTGACTCAAAACAAGCTCACTTGGGAGGAAGTCCCATGGCTATCCTTTGTACATATTTCACAAGGATTTTTGTTTTAAGGACCCTTGGGCTGACGAGGCAGGCGAACAGACATTGCTCCGCTAGGCACCAACTGAATCTTCTAACTCTCCTTCTGTGGTATCACTCCAACCCTTCTTGTATATACATTTGCTTTTGTCTTGTTGGGGTATCTCCTTCTCCCTTACTCACACAGAGACTGTGTGATTTAAGTGTGGGAGGTACCAAGTATTTGATCATGTTTGCTTTGTGATTGTGCGTCTCATGCATTGCATTGTATCTTCATATTTGCATAGAAAATCCAAAAAAAATTTGAAATTTTTGAATCATGTAGTTGCATCACTTGCATCTTTAAGATTGAGTCTAGAGCATCTATGTGGGAACCGAAATTCACACCGTCAATTTTAGTTGATTTGGAGGAAAGCCAAGTGAACCTAGCCTTCCCTAAAGGTCCCGGTTATCTGCTGGGCCACACACGACACAATCAATACGACGGAAAGATAACCAAACGGAATATGAAAATCGTAAGAAAACGATAAAGCAAAAGATCTTATTTCCGAATCCGCGTTTGAGCGTGAACAACAGGTAAGAGCCTCGGCTACAAGAGCTGTCGGCAAGTTCGCTAATCTAGCAACCTAAGTTCTAACCTAGTTGAGTCGCAGCTCGCTAGTAAAAATGGAAAAAGTGCCTAAGTTGCTCTAAGTGCTATGTTGCTCTCCAAAAGTTCTCCTTTTGCTCCTCGCCCCAAGCTCTCCTTATATACTCTTCTTTAAAACGGTCTATTCTTCCTTTGGGCCGAATCTATCGCGAATCGGGCTTCTTCCATTTTCGTCGGTCTTCATGTTTATCGAGAAACTTGACATTTATGTTCAAGAAACTTCACATTTATCTTCGGGAAACTTGACATTTATCTCTTTATGTTAAGATAATATCGGCCGTCATGTCCATTTCGACTTGATTTCCTGAAAAATCGTAGGTGGGCCGTTTTGGTGGCGTTCGGGCCTTCTGGGGCCGTTGTTTCGACCGTGGACGGTTTACGATTTTCCGAGAAACCAGCCTGCCATGGTACTTGTTTTGCCGAAGGAACCCCAACTCACCGTATAGTCTAGATGACTGGTATTTTTAGAATAACCGTGATCGTTTTATACGATGACTCGAAATCCATTCGTCAACCGAACCTTTGGTGGTCTCCCGAAGCTTTCCCGATTTATTTCGACCAAGATGAAATGGGGTTCTTAGGTTTCTTGTCTCCAAGGAGTTGAACGGCGAGTCTTCGAGCAAAGATACAAAATTCATAGTTGGACTAGTTTGTCGAGGCGGTCTTGCGGGAAGAAAGTCGCACCTGTCGAGTAGTCCGTACGCGGACTCGGACATGGACGTTAGCGCCGGCGCCCGTGACCAGCACGGGCGAGCTGGCGCCCGGCGCCGTTGACCAGAACGGCCGAGCTGGCGCCCGGCGCCCGTGACCAGAACGGGCGAGCCGGCGCCGCGGGTGCCCGGTGCCAGCAACGGGCGAGCCGGCGCCCGGCTCCGGTGCCAGCACAGGGCGAGCCGGCCGCCCGGTGCCCGGTGCAAGCACGGGCGAGCTGCTGGCCGCTCGGATGCCACGTGAACGCAGGCACGGGCGAGCCGGCGCCCGGCGCCCGGTGCCAGCACGGCGAGCCCAGCGCCCGTGCCTATCATGGGCGAGCTGGCGCTCGGCACCCGCTGCTAGCACGGGCGCGCCGGCGCCCGACGACCCGTGCCACACGGCCCGTCTCACGGTCCTGTTGCCAGCACGGGGGAGCGGCGCCGGCGCCCGTTGCCGCACGGGCGAGCTTGGCTGCCCTGTTCCAGCACGGGCTAGCCGATGCCGCCCGGTGCCCGGTGCCAGCACGGACGAGCCGGCGCTCGGTGCCCGGGGTTAGGCCGTGGCCGCTCCTGCTGGTGTCCGGGGCTACGATGCGATCATCCCCTCCGACGTTTCGTCGAGTAAGTAGTTTTTTTCCTTGGTTTTATTCGTCACCTGATTGCTTCCAAGGTCTTTCGGGTGTTGATTGCGTCTTTGACCGATTTTGACCCCAACAGTTAGCCCCCCAGCTAGCTAGGTACGTGGTTTTTGGTGACAGGTCCTAGCTCGCGGTATAGCTAGATAGGAAGGTGTGGAGACGCAATCGTTTGCCGAAAGTTGGAGTAAATAGTAACTTTTTCTTCCCTTATAAAGATGGAGTAAGAACTGTCAGTCATTCTTACTTTATCACAAGGATTTTACCTTCTAAAATTTCTCTCTCAAGAAAAAATGTCTTCAAGATCAAGATCCTCTAAAAGGAATTCCTCTTCTCACTCATCTTCGGGCGATTCTCCTGTTGATGAAGTGGTTGCGCCAAAACACGAAGAAGAAGTTGACGAGGATACGAGGGAGGCATACTACAAAGCTGTATGTGGCTCGTGTCCGCCTCCGCGGGACATCCCCATCCCCAGAAGACATCAGAGGGTGCCGGGCGCGCCTTTCTCACCAAGCATGGTCTCTCCCGAGTACCTCACGATTCTTCGAAACTTCTACCAAGTTCCGAGTGGGGTGACGTTCCGGATTCCGACCGTTGGCGAGAGCGCCAGGGATCCTCCGCAGAGCTTCTTTTCTTGCTATGAAGCCTTTCTCACGTACAGCCACATGTGGTTCCCGATCCCTGGTACCATTGTCCGTGCGCTTCGTTCCTTCGGACTTTCGATCAGCCAGCTTACCGTCCCGTCTTTGGAGAGTTGGCTCGGCGTGCTAGTCTCGAGTTACCAGTTAGGCATGGACCTTAGCCCTAGCGATTTCGAGGGACTTTGGTATACCAAGTCAACGTCGATCGAAGATTCGTATTCCGTGATCCCACGGAAGAACATGGCCATAATCCAGGGGACTACTTCGAACCCCAAGTCGTGGCTTGATTTCTTCTTCTTTGTACGAATAGATGGGGAGTCTGTGGAGGAAAGCTGCCTTCACTTATTCCCTCAGGAGTGGAACTTCGATCGCGGTAACACGACTAATTCTGTTTTTTGTTTTCGTACTTTGAACGTGCATGAAGATAAAGCTTTTGTTTATCGTGCAGTGAACAAGATTGTCGCGCCCACTCATGCCAATCTTTTCGTCAAACGAGACCTTCTTCGGGAAAGGCCATTCTTCTGGAGTACTTTTTCCGTCGTGCGGATTCGAAATGCGGTGGAGATCCATCAATCCCGAGTCACCCCTCAGCCTTCCGATGTTTCGTGCGACGTCGAGCCGACAGCTGTCTTGCCTGTTCGGAGGCGGAGACATAGGTCTTGGAAAGGCAAAGAGGTCGAATGCGAGACGACTTCAGAAGATCCGTCGCCGTTAGGATGAGGCCCTAGCTTTGTTCCGGGGGAAGGGGGTGGAACTAGCGAGTTTCTCCTGCCTAGAAACTTTTTCGATGGCCTCCCTCCAGCGTTTACTACTGATGAGTCGCTCGAGGTTGACATGAAGAAGAGAGTGTTTGCCGAGGTTCTCGTCTAATCAACGAGGTTTATCTTTTGAACTTTGATCATAATATATATTACTATTGCTGGACATATATTTTTCTGATCCTAAGTTCATGCAGGGGATGAGGGTGTTTAGAACGGCGCTCGATGAAAGCTTTCGAGGATCGAGGATCTCTAGCTTCAAAGCCGAGGAAGCCGAACACGAAATCTTCCGTTTCCGGAAAGAGGCTAAGGAACAAAGCCAGAAGCAGGCCGAACTTCATTCTTGGGCCCTTGTTCGAGCGGAAAGGAGAGGGAGGAGAGCGATCACTGCCGAGATGGCGCGGAGGGCTGAATCGTTTGCCACCGAGTTCGAGAGCTTGAAGGAAGCTCAAGAGTTTGTGGGTGATTTCCGCGAGTGTCGGGGATCGGTTGCTAACCTTCACAAGTCGCAGAACCCGGGCTTCTCCTTCCCCTCCGAGATCGCTGAGATGGAAGGTCTTTACGAGCGAATGCGCTCACGCTGAATCCTTGGTTCCTCCAATCGAGGGAAGGGTCAGGAAGCTTTGGGACCCCATCGAGGTTTCGGAGGACACGGTGGAGATCGAAGCAGGCGGAAACGCGGAAGGCGTTGATGAAGAAGTTGACCAGCCTGTGACTCTGTTCGGGATCTCCTTGTCCAGATTCCTTGACGTTGATTACTGAGGGTCGTTGGGATTGTATCCCTCTTTCTTGATAGTTGTGTCCGTGTGTGGCCGTTTATTTGTATATGCCGCGACCGTAGGAGGTTGCGTAACCTTTTTATATTTCGGGACTGGCCGTTGGTGGCTTCGAATCCCTGCCGTTTCTTCGGCTTGAATATATATCATGTGGATTTTGCAGAAATTTGCCTTGTGATTTGATTTATACTTTCGTCAAGTGTAGAGGGTAAAATTCGAGTAGTCACTTCGTATCCTAACTCTTATTTTGTCGCTAGGTCTGTGTACGACTTTGTAGCAAGTGTTTTAGGTGTTAGCGATGAGAGACATGTTTTTGGATCTCGTATCGGGTGTCGATACTATGTCTGTGAGATGTAC